>PVLD010002789.1:0-139750 GCA_004027595.1 Dinomys branickii
CTCTCCTGGTATTTTCCATGCGATTTTGAGTTTGATCACACTCATGCATTAGTATATTGTTTTTGGCTGAGTGAATTTCACTGTTCTGGGTGGTTTTTCTTTATACTTTTTTTTTTTTTTTTTGCGGTACTGGGGATCGAACTCAGGACCCTGCGCTTGCTAGGCAGGCGCTTATTCCACTGAGCTATATCCCCAGCCCTTCTGTGTGGTTTTTCACTTCTGGTCTTGCTGGGAACTTTTCTTTATCCCACGCTGTAAAACGGAACAGATACCCCACCCTGCACTGGGGTCCTGAGAAGCGAAGAGTGCAAATGAGGAGGGACAGAGAGGCAGCTCCGAACTGTGGAGACATCAGAGGTCAGAACGGGAGGTGGAGGGCAGTTCTGTACCATCTGTCACTGATTTCTGTCACTGTACCAAAATCCGTGAGGCGAGGACACTTAACAAGGAAAACGGGTCCTTGTGTCTGACAGTTCTGAGGTTCAGTGCCAGAGGCCTCCTCTGAGATGTTCTCCTTGCAGGGCGTCCTGAGGGTACAGAGCGTCACTGGCTGGCGTCAGGCCCCACACTCCGGTCTCTGTTCTGGTGTCTGCCTGTCTCTGTCCTCATGTAGCCTCCAGTTTTCAGTCATGGTGGCTCCACCCTGATGACCTTGTCTAACCCTGCGAGCTCCGGAAATCTCCCCTCTAACCTCCATACTCAAATGAGTTTCTACCTGCTCAGCACCGCCCACTGGGGACAGGATTTTAACACACGGACTCTTAGGGAACAAAGGAAATCCCATGTTCAGTCCACAGCGTGCTCTGAGGTGGAGTTCTAAGGCCTAAAACCTTTGCTGATAATTTAGAAAGTGTCTGCAGGACTTGCATGTTCTGTGTGTGTTGTCTTCAGTAAATGTTTGTCTTGCAGTTGAGTGCAGAGCTGTGGGCCTCCTCATATTTATAGGGTTAAGAAACCTATAATACTTGGGCTGGGGATGTATCTCAGTGGCATAAGCACCTGCTTCCCACTACCGCAAAAAAAAAAAAAAAAAAAAAAAAACCCTAAAATAGTAAGCATGACAGAGAAATACAAAAATTAGCTCAGGTGATTGGCCGTTTTGGTACTTTATGACCACTTGGTGACAGATCACGTTTTCGGTCGTCTATATACTCTAATTACTAAAATATACACTCATCTTTCTCGGGCGTGGCATGTTTTGGAGCTATGTCTCATCACCACCTAGAAAAACCACGGTTTCCATGTGAAGATCACAGTGAGGCACTGGAGTCCATGATTCTCAATGTGGCTTTTCTGCATAACGTAATAAAAACTAAGCACACTAAACATGAGCTCTAAACATGCTATCTGCTACATAAGATTATTTACACTTAAATTTATTGCAGAAATCTTCAACTCCTAGGGCGCTTGCCACCTGTGCACAGGAAAGGTTGGAGAAGTCATCAGTCATCGCCCCGGGGCTCGGGGCGTGGAGACGTGGGTCTGAAGCCCGGGCTGCGCCCAGCAGAGGAAACAGCATGGCCCAGCTTCAACCCCTCCAGTTTCACTTCTTCCTCTGTCATCCTGTGTGAGGCCCTTCCTCCTGGACACTGGTGACGCGCACCCGCTTCTCACGCGAGTTGCTTGCGGGCTCCCAGACAACCAATCAGCGTCGCCGCAGCCCACTTAGTAGAGTTCACGCCTGGCGCAGGAGCTCAGAGTCCCCGACTCCCGAGGATGGGGCTGACGGCTCCCCGAACCCTCCTGCTGCTCTCGGGGGCCCTGGTCCTGACCGAGACCCGGGCGGGTGAGTGCGGGCGGAGGGGGCGGCGCGGGCGGCGCGGGAGGAGGTCGCGGTCTCACCGCCCCGCCCCGCAGGCTCCCACTCCCTGCGCTACTTCCACACCTCCGTGTCCCGGCCGGGCCGCGGGGACCCGCGCTTCATCTCTGTGGGCTACGTGGACGGCACGGAGTTCGTGCGCTTCGACAGCGACGCCGCGGATCCGAGGGTGGAGCCGCGGGTGCCGTGGATAGAGGGGGAGGGTCAGGAGTACTGGGACCTGAGCACACGGATGGCCAAGGACCACGCGCAATTTTACGGAGTGAACCTGCGGAACCTGCGCGGCTACTACAACCAGAGCGAGGACGGTGAGTGACCCCGGCCGGTCAGAGGTCACGACCCTGCCGCCCCACGGACGGCCCGAGGGGTCCCGGGTGCCCAGGGCCGGGGTTCACGCGGAGGCTGCGGGACCCGAGGAGACCCCGGTGCAGGTAGCGCGCGGGGAAGGCGACCGGGTTTCATTTTCAGTTTGGGAGAAAATCTCGGGGCTGGGGCGGTGCTGACGGCGCGGGCGGGGACGGGGCCAGGTTCTCACACCCTGCAGGGGATGTACTGCTGCCAAGTGGGGTCGGACGGGCGCTTTCTCCGCGGGTACATGCAGTTGGCCTATGATGGCGCGGATTACATCGCCCTTGACGAGGACCTGAGCTCCTGGGTCGCAGCGGACACTGCGGCTCAGTTCACACAGCGCAAATTCCTGGAAGACCGTGTGGCAGAGCGCCGCAGGGACTACCTGAAGGGCACCTGCGTGGAGTGGCTCAAGAGACACCTGGAGAAAGGGAAGGAGACGCTGCAGCGCGCAGGTACCTGCCTTGAAGACCTGCCCATCTCTGTTCTGTCCCGGCAGGTGTCTCCCTAGGGAAGAAAATGGGACCTTTCCCATGATACCGCAGCCCTCTCCTATCATGGGGAAGAGCGTTCCTGGGATCTCACAGCTAACAGCAGATCACCGTCCTGAGCCCCCTTCTCTCAGGAGAGGAAGAGTCTGTCCCAGCATGGAAGGGGAAGATCCCTGAGAGTCCGGTCACCCTGCCCTTCAGGAGGCTGTGAACTGACCTCTCTCAGGCTTCTTCTCTGCCCCACACCCAGAGTCTTTGGAGGTCTGACCCACTTATTCCGGCCTCTCAGTCTCCACCCACTCAGGCCAGAGGTCCCTCTCCCTCCCAGAGACCTGGAACCTCCTCCCCTGGGCGGACTCACCCCAGTCTAGAACTGTCCAAGGAATAGGTTATCCAGGATGCCTGTGTGTGGCCTGGTCTGTGGGATTTGCAGTCTGCCTAAGTCCACTTGTCCTGTCTGTTCTCAGGATGGTCACGGGAGCGCTGCTGCAGAGGCCCAGGAAGAATGCAAAGGGCCTGAATGTTCCCTCTCTTCCATCAGATCCCCCAGGGACACATGTGACCCACCACCCCTTCTCCAAGGAAGAGGTCACCCTGAGGTGCTGGGCCCTGGGCTTCTACCCTGAGGAGATCTCCCTGACCTGGCAGCGGGATGGGCAGGACCTGACTCAGGACATGGAGCTGGTGGAGACCAGGCCTGATGGGAATGGAACCTTCCAGAAGTGGGTGGCTGTGGTTGTGCCTTCTGGAGAGGAGCAGAATTACATGTGTCATGTGGAGCATGAGGGACTGCCTGAGCCCCGCACCCTGAGATGGGGTAAGGGGGTGTTATGCCTTGTATCTAGGTGATTCCCAAAGCCCCATGTACTCCTAGGTGGGGTTTGTCGGAGGTGGATGGTTAGGGTGTCTGACACTGGGTACAGGGTGTGATAAGCAGATCACTCTGCTGATCCGATCAGCACTGCTCTGGGCGTGACTGAGTAGATTAAGAATAAACACTCCTGAAGTTGCGAGTGAACCAAGTTCACTGCCTGAAACCAGGGAAATCAGGAGACTGCTGCTGCTGCTGCTTGTTGAGTCCTGCTTGCCCTTCTGGAACTGTTTCTCCTCTTCCTCCATCTGCCAGGCCTCCCTGCCTTAAGGCCTCCTGACTGGCCTGAACCTCTACAAACTGTGAGATGAAGTGAACCTTTCCTCCTTTAACCTGTAGGTGTGAGCTATTTTGTCTCAGCAAAAAGAAAGTAACTAAAACAGAGGGGGAGAGGGCACAGGAGCTCTTGTCTTGGCCTGCAGGAGTCTTTCCGGAGGCCCTCAGCAGGGCAGGCTGGGCAGCTGGGGTCATGGCCCTGTCTTAGTCACTGTCCTCGCTGGGGCACAACACCTGATACCTACAAATTAAAGGAGAAAGGGTTTATTTTGGTGCATAAGTTTGTAGACATTTCAGTAGAAGTCAGCTTGGTGCAGGCAGCACTGCAGGGCAGAGAGCCTGGCACTGGAGAGATGCTCAGGGCAGGGCAGACAGGAGGTGGAGAGAGCAATTAGGTAGCTGAGGAAGGGAAGAAACCCTACCAAGCGCCTCCCACAGGGACGCTCTTTCCCCCAGACCCGACCTCCTAATGCACATCAGCACTGAGCCCACGGTGCAGTCAGCCCCACAGTGCACCCCCCATTCGCAGGGCTGGGGTGGCTCCAGCCGTGTCACGGTGCCGTGAACTGCAGCGCCTTCCGTGCTCTCACGAGAACTGTCCCACACCCTGGCCAGTGTCGATCCGTCTTCTAGTGGGCTGCTGGTCAACTGTCTACTGGCCCTACCCAGATGGAAGCTGTGTGCTGACTCCAGCACAGCAAGGTCACTCACCTGGGCAGAGAGACAGTGCAGGGCTGTGCAGGTGGTAGTGCGGAGGCCTGCAGGTCGTCTGCTGTCTGATACCAACAAGTGGAGGTGTCTGAGCTGTGCCTTGGACGGATGGCTCTCTTCAGAGGCACACGTTTCTTTACATCTTTCCAGGAAATTCACACAATGCCTACTGAATGTGAGATTCAGAGTATATATTTGATTTTTTTCAAATTTATGGTAGCTTCCCCATTCCCTGCACTTGCAGGAGGCTCTGGGGTCCATTTAGATATAAAACATAACAGCCCCTCTGCTCCCCTCCCCTTCCTTTCCAGAGTCACCTGCTCAGCGCCCCTTCCCCATCCTGGGTGTTGTGGCCTCTGCTGTCCTCCTTGCAGCTGTGCTCACTGGGGCTGGGGCTCTCCTGATGTGGAGGAAGAAGAGAGCAGGTAGGGTGGGGGCGGCGTCTTCCTGTCTCAGCCCCAGGGAGAAGTGCGCCCGCTGCACTGGGGTGCCCATGTGCACACACACACACACACACACACACACACGTGCTTGCCCAGCCTGTAGCCCAGGACACTGAGCCTTTGTGAAAAAAAGGGACAATGAAGGACAGATTTGTCACCCTGAGAGTTATGGTGACGGGGACTGGATTCCCAGCAGTCAGGGTTACAAGGGAAGGTCGCTGCAGGTCCTGAATAGGTCCTTTCCTTGTGCCTCCTGATCCCTCCCTGGGTCTCCATCCCAGATCTGGGTACATCTCTGGGTCCAGGCCTGGGCAGTTCTTCCAGGCTGTCAAGGCCCGGCCTCCTCCCTGGCTTCTCACAGGACATTTGCTTCCCACAGGTGTAAGAAGAGGTGGGAGCTATGCTCAAGCTGCAAGTAAGTATGGGGGCTGCTTCCTGAGAACCTGGGGGTCCTGTGGTCAGGAGCCGTGGGGACCCCCTGCCCCCCGCGATCCCTCTGTCCCCAGCTCTGTTGTGGCCTCTGAGGCTATCGGGCTGTTTTTTCCACCCAGGTAGTGACGGTCCCAAGGCTGTGATTCATGCCTAGAGCCCTGTAAAGGTGAGGCCCCGGGGGGCCTGAGGTGAGGTGGGGGTGAGGCGGAGGGGACGCAGCAAGGTCGCTGCCTGGATTTGAGCCTGTGTGGGCAGCGGCTCCTTCGTCCATGTTTCCTAGCACATGTCTGCTGTACACTATGTCTGTGTTCCACGGGGGGAGCCTGGTACACATACGTAACTCGTCTCTGCTCTTTGCTTCTCCGTGCCCCCCCCCCCCGCTCCATCCCGGCCTCCGTCTCTAGCCCCCCTCCTACCTGCAGAGAGCCCCTCCTTCATGGGAGCAGTGGGCTCTTCAGGCAGAGCCTTGGCTCAATGGTTTACGACTCTTATCTCCTGCAGTGTGAGACAGCTGCCTTTTGTATGACCAAGCAATGCCAGAAGTTCTACCCTGAGCTTTGTGACCTCAAGAACACCGCATCACCTCTCTGCTGATGGCTTCTGAGTGTGTCCACGTTCCTGTTGGTATTGTGAAGGGCGTGTAGCTGGCAGCCCGGCCCTGGCCACCAGGACTCCTGTCCCCACCTGACCCGCGTTCCCTTCCCCATCGACCCTTCTGTTCAGCAGTCGCGGGCTGAGGTGGCTCCAGCCGTGTCACGGTGCCGTGAACTGCAGCGCCTTCCGTGCTCTCACGAGAACTGTCCCACACCCTGGCCAGTGTCGATCCGTCTTCTAGTTGCTGCTGGTCAGCTGCCCATTGGCCCTACCGGGATGGAAGCTGTGTGCTGACTCCAGCACAGCAAGGTCACTCACCTGGGCAGAGAGACAGTGCTTGCTGCGCCCAGCAGGTTTCTCAGGAGGCTGAGATGGAGCAGAATGCGCACAGCTTCCCCAGGATCCTCCCTGCTTTGATCCTGGTTGTTTGAGTAACAACCCTCCAGTAAACCAGCAGCTTAGCACAGCGGGGCTGTGCAGGTGGTAGTGCTGCGGCCTGCAGGTCATCTGCTGTCTGACAGTAACAATCGGGGGTGTCTGAGTTGTGCCTTGGCCGGCTGGCCCTCTTCAGAGACGAACGTTTCTTTACATCTTTCCAGGACATTCACACAATACCTACTGAATGTGAGACTCAGAATATACATTTGATTTTTTTCAGATTCATGATATCAATGGTGGACTAGTTTATTAAAGGACATTTCTAATGTTTGAGGGCAGCAATAATTGGGAACACTGAGACCCTTCCCCACCTGTTCTTGCCGTGCTTTGAGTCCCTTTGTAGGTGGGTACAGGAAAAGGAGGTGAAGAGCCAGCGTGGGTCTTCTGTGTTTAGCAAGTCCCTTTAGCAACTCCTAAAACTATGCTGATCCTGTGTAGTTTGGCATTTCTGTTTCTCTCCCTCTTTTTCTTTTTTTTTTTTTTTGGTACTTGGAATTAAACTCAGGACTCTATGCTTGCCAGGAAGGCGCTGTGTCACTGAGCTGTATCTATGGGCCAGTTGGGCATTTCTTACTCAAAATGACACAATCAGTAAACTATCACAATCCACCCGTGGCCACTTGAGGAACAGACACATCTCCTTAAAACTTACCTAGTCTCCAGATACAAAGACAAGTTCATAGTCACACCTAACGTGTTACAACTCTCCTGTGTACAAACAGACACACTCATTCCCTCCCTTGAAGAGAAGGCAGGTTTTCTTTGGGTGATGCATATTCCTAACATTTTATAACTTAACACTATAACATAGTTTAACAATACTGAGGGACCAAGAGTAAGTCCTTCAACGTATTTCATAGCAACATATTAGGTGAGAGCTATTAAAGTTACAATTCTCACTTGTGTATCTGACCACAGGTAATACGTGGCATTTGTAATTACCTTTTCTCCCTACCCATTCTGTATCCTCTTGGCATTCATCAAGCATCCCAGCAAGCCTTGGTTCTTTCTGTGGTAGGGAGACCCATACCTTCATTCCTGAACATTGTGGACCATTGGTCACCCTGCCTCAGTTGGGTTGCTGTAGTTTTCCATTGATCTTAATAACAGGGCAAGCTGGTTGTGGTGGCACACGCCTGTAATCCCAGCACTCAGGAGGCTGAGGTAGGAGGATCCTTATGAAGTTGAGACCAGCCTGGGTTGCAAAGTGAGCCCAAAGCCATGCTGAACTGCATAGTGAGATGCTGTCTCAAAAAGACAAAAGAATTTTAAAATAATAATTAAAAAATCCCAGGGCATAGTAATACTAGGAGATGCCCTAAGGAATGTCCTGCATTCCAAGTATTTCATTCCTTTATTCCATGATGAAGTAATAGTCTAATACCCTCTTGGCAGTCTGCCTCAGTGACTCCTGCCAACACTGTAACTCCTTATTTAGCTTGTTTGTGCATGAGACACCCAAAATGACCAGTGGGAAGTATTAGCTTCAAGTTTAATGGTATTGTTATGCTTCCAGGTACAAGCCTTTTCCCCAACCCCTGGGGACTAAGACGTCTAGACCAGCAGAACAAAAGGTTATGGGATTAGGAAGCAAAAATACTGCTAGAGGATCATAGCAATAATGGTGTTATCATACCCATTGCAAATTCCTGATTTCTGGATGCGTGATCCTGGGTTCAAAGACATGGTGTGACAAAGTAGAAATGTTTCAAAGTGTATGCAGTGTTTTGAAGAGTCTTGCCCTAGCCCTGCAAGCTATTGCCTCTTAGCTGGAGTTGTACCTATGTCCTCTAAAGACCGTTTCACCTTTCTATCAATCCGGCTACTGCTGGATTGTTTTTTTTTTAATTTTTATTTTAAAGACAAAAGAATGGAGACACATGAACCAGAATAAGCCATAAACAATAACAAAAATACAAAATTATACAGAACACAGTAGGGAATTAGCACTGGATATTGTATTACATAATGTTATCTTCACATTAGTTAACACATAAACATTAAAGGAAATACCAAATTATAGAGAAGATAGTAGGGAATCAGCACTGGATGCTGTATAATATAAAGTTATCTTCACTTCTGTTAATACAAAAATGATTGAGGAAATACAGAATTATAGAGAACATAGAAGGGAATTAGCTCTGGATGCTGTCCTACATAATGTTACCTTCATCTTTGTTACTCAGTTACACAGATGATGGCCCTTTTGATCATTCAATTTTCTCCTCCCTCATCTCTGCTGCCCTACCACTCAATCAGTCATCTTCCCTGTGATAATAACTGTACTCCTGGGTTTATCTATATCCTTGGACTCTCACCTTGGGAAGAGATATAGCTGCCTCAGACTATACTATAACATACAGGGGTGTATACAAACTGCCATGGTCGGAGGTGGGAGAGCACATATGCTCACAGCGGACCGCCTGGCTCTGCCCCATCGCTGTGCTATGGGTGGGGGCGGGTCCAGTCCGTGGGGCGCCCTCAGTGGGGTCCTCTTCAGAGCAGCCGCGGGGCCCACAGTGGAGCAGCGGTGGGGCCCTCAGCGGAGCGCTGCTGCTGGATTGTGAGAACACGGTAAGACAAGTGAATACCATGAGCATGAGCCAATTACCTATGTCTTTGGCCATTAAATGCATTCCTTGGTCAGAGGAAATTTTGTTTGGAACAGCACGAGAGTGGATAAGGCATTGTGTAAGTCCATAAGTGGGGGTTTCAGCAGAAGTATTATCTGTGGAGAAGGCAAATCCATACCCAGGAAAAGTGTCTATGGCAGTAAGGACAAAGTGCTCACCTTTATATGATGGAAGTGGTCCAGTAAATGAACCTCCCACCAGGTCACAGACTGATCACCTCAGGGAACGGTGCCGGTCAGAACATGCTGATGGTCTCTGCTGCTGGCATAGCGGGCATTGAGCACTGGCTGTAGCCACATCAGCCTTGGTGAGCGACAGTCCATGTTGCTTGGCTCTTGCATAACCTGCCTCAGTGCCACCATGGCCGCTTTGTTCATGAGCCCCTTGGGCAGTGACCGTGGCAGTTAAGGAAAAGAGTTTATGGTTATCTACAGCACAGGAGATCCAGTCCAGCTGAGTCACTTTTCACTGAGTGATTATGTAGGGTACAAATATCATTACTTCCACCGTCCACACGGGAAGGTCTAGTATCTTTGTCACCGGTTTTTCAGTTGCGTTTTTTCCAAGGTCCTGACCCCGACCGTCTGTCCGGAGTAGTGCCTGCAGCCCAGGAGTCAGTACCGTGTCCCACATCTGGCCATCTTCCAGGGAAAGCGTGCCGCCAGGGGCACTGCCTGACATTCTGCCCACAGGAAGATTTTCCTTCCTCACTGTCCTTCAGGGATGTCCTGGAAAGGGGCCGCAATGCTGTTCGCTTGCAGGTGGTAGCTGCATAACATGTAGAACCATCCATGAACCACACCCCAGCCTACTCTTCCTCTAACTGCAGATCATGTAGTCTACCCTATGGGGCCACAGGTGCATGCTGGGAGACAGAAAGCAATATGGCTGGAGTAGGACCCATGGGTATCTGGGCACCTTCATCATATAACTTAATTATGAAGTCTGATATGCTGTTGCCCAGTTGCACATATGCCATTTATTTCATTTGGCTCTTTATTTGTATTTTGTGTTTCTATTTTTTTTTTTTTTTGAGACAGGATCTTACTATGTGGTTCAGGCTAGCCTTGAGCTCACAGCAATCCTCCTGCCTCAGCCTCCCAAGTACAGAGATTACAGGTGTGTATTCTACTACATCTGGTAGGTTTCTCATTTCTAAATGCCATACATGTGACTAAGCTTAAACTAAAAGTAAATAAGAGAAATAGAAATCCAGGAAGAAAATTTAAAAGTTTTAGGGATATTATACAGTGCTGAACTAATGATTCCTGTTTCTGTACAAGAGAAAGGGAAGTGAAATTTAATGGGACGCTTAGTAGGGCAGTATCGAGTTAATAACATCCCTTAGTTATTGTGGGCTGATCAGATCTGCAATCTCCCAATTGCATGTACGAAGAAGGCTAAACACAAAGAGGTGGATGGGATAATTTCAGGCTCCAGAAGTATCAAAGCCCTCTTCCAGAATTTAAGATTCTCTCAGGGCTAAGACCAAGAGCTTCTCTGGGTGGCCCGCATTTATTAGGTTATCAGAAGAAGGGAGGGGAGTACTCAAGAAGGGAGGAATCACTCAAGGACTTCTCCAAGTGAAATATTAAATTAATCCTTAATAAGAAGGAACTTATGCACCACTGCAGTGTGATTTGGGTCCAGCCCACACCGGGGATGGCAAGAGATGGGCACAGAATGACAGCTCAGACCGTGATCCCATTTTCCAGTGAGGTCATTTCTGAAGGAGCGGGGAAGGTGCAGGGAGGGCTCCAGGGTTCAAGCTGGTTTGTTTCTTTCTCCTGGAGCAGCCCAGACACCAGGTGGAGCGTGCTGTCCTCTTCTTCTCTTCCTCTCCTTTTCTGTCTCCTCTCCTCTCCCTTTCTTCAGTAAGTGCTGGATCCTTACGTGTCACAGCCATGTGCCGCACAGAACACCAATGTGACAGCAATGTCTAAAGCGTCCCTCCTGCTTCTTCCCCTTTGACCCCTTTGCACCCCGTGCACTGAGACAGGCCATATTGGCTGTGTAGCCCTGGTCCTCCTGGCTGTGAAACTGCCTTCTCCTCTCCTACATGAGTGGTCAGGCCAGGCGGGGCCCTTCCTCTCCACAGCCACTCCCGTGGGAGTATTGCATGTGGGAGACAGGGAGGACACTCTGGAGTAGTTAAGATCAGGAAGGGCAGCATCCGGACCTCGCTGTTGCATACCCAGCACTCACAGCAAGTCCCTACATAAGGACAGTTTCCAGCTCTGAGGTTCCCCCAGGAGGCTCCTTCCTCTGCACCTGCCTCTCTGTGCTAAGCCCTTCCAGTAAAGCCTCTCTGTGTTTTGTTGGGAGGCAGTGGAGCTGGTTATTGGTCAAGCTACCTCAGGATTGAAAAAGGCATCCCGCCAGACAATTACAGTCGTTAGTTGCTAGGCAACATTACCCGCCCAGGATACTAACTTTGCAAGTGTATAAAATAAATGCCGCTACTGTTGAAGTCAGTCCTCTTGCTCATCAGGCACCAGGTGACTCCACCTGACCCTGGTTATCCTCTCTTGTTATTTTCTGTATCCTCTCACCATCCCCCCCCAGGGGACCACGGAGAGACCACCGACTCCCACAGTGTGTGTGTAAGCCTGCTTGTACTTCACATCTTGGGTAGCGTGGGCTCCAAAATGTCCTGTAAATGACTATCCTGGGCAGTGTGGAGAACATGAATAAACAGCTGTTAACACTGAACAGCTCCAAAGACCAGCAGCCCAGGAAGAACAGCAGCCAGGGAAGACCAGTGGCAATGACCTCCCCGATGGCAGACTCAATCCACAATGCCCAGCACAAGCTGGAATCTGGTGGTGACAGCCCCCAGAGACCTGACACCTGGCAGAGCGCTGGGCCTGGCAGAGCTAACCTATGGTGTCCAGCACGACCTGGAACTGGATGATGATGGTGGGCAGCGACACTGCCCGGCACAGGACTGCATCACCTGCAGTCGCCTGTGACATCAGGAAGGCTGTCAGAGCTTCAGTTTCCCGATTCACAATTTCCATTTGAATTGAGCAAAAAAAACCCCTCAGCAGATGGCAGCATTTTGGCGACCACAAAGGAACTCCTCTTTGAGGGTCCTTGGGAAGAGGACAGACACTGGATGTGATCAGCACAGACCTCCATGGATGACAGAGAGTGTCCTGAACCTGTGCTTCAGTGTCACACACAGCAGGTAAGGTCCCCACCTGCGTGTCCCCCGCTGTGTGGCCCTCTCCACCTTAGTAACTAGAATAATAATACACACACCCATCCCTTCCTAACCTAAATACATAGATCTGAAGTTTCCTCCATGTTCAGGAAGGAAACTGTGGTGCTGAGGAACTCTGGGGTTTAATTGGTACTGACACTAGGTGGAGAGAGAGATTGTTTTTCCGTGATGTGCAGCTGTGTATATTGACACCAGCTCAGGTGTGAACCTGCAGCGTAGAAATAATCAGGCTTGAAGAGCTGTGTGCCATGCAGTGCAGACCAGACTTGTCCATATTCCTATAAAAGCAAATGCATATGTCTAAATATACACAGTAACCTCTGTACTGTGCTTCCCTGAAAATAAGACCTCAACAGATAATAAGCACTGGTCATCCCCATAGTGATGGCCACTGCTATGCAGAAGATCAGACCTTCACTCTCCTCCTGCTCAGTGGTGCTCTGTAGGGGAAGGTAAGGCATGGTGCCTGCAGCTGGTGTGTTTGACCTCTAGCGTTTAAGGCTGATCATTTTCCAGTTAGGTCTTATTTTCAGAGATCCATGCTATGTGCTTGTAAATCAGTTTGCATACATAGGCTCATACTCTGTAATGTGTGGTGCTGTATATATTATGCTGACACTACATTACATTAACAAGGACATGGGAATTCTGTCACTGGTAACCAGGAACTGCACAGAGCCTCTCCATCCTGAGACAGTGTATTTCAGTCTTCTGTGTCACTCTGTTGCCCAAGCAGTGCTACAAGTCCAAGCTACTTTCTGCCACTCAACATTTGCTTGTCCTGGGATGACGTCTGAATGGAGTCAGATAATGGGACACTTTTGATGGGATTTTTTCAACTGATAAAACTCATGCAGGGCTCATTCATGTTGCTGCATGGATTAGTGGCCACTTCTTTCAGAGTTTGAGGTCTGTTGTTTTTGGTTTTTGTTTTTTTTTTTTGGAGTCTGAGGCTTTGTACTCTTCTGACCTTGACTGTTGTCTAGAGGTGGAAATATTTTTCCTGGGCATAGACAGAGGTCTCAGTTAACAGTCTCACAGCACCTTAAATGTCCCTGTCTCCTGAGGTCTCCTGCTTTTGATTTGACATTAGCAGGTCATGCGCTGCTCATTCTTATCATTTTCCCTGTGAGTGTGATCTGTACTTTTCCTCTCACTGTCTCCAGATTTTCTATTTGCTCCCTTTTTCTGTCTGACTAGGTATGAATTCAGTTACTTATATTCTGCTGGATGCTCACAGAATTTCCTGAATCTATACGTTCAAGTCTTTTATCCCATTTGGAAACCCTTAGTCATCACTTCTCTCAGTTCTCTCCTTTTCTGCAGATTGAACCCAGGGCCCTGTCCCTGTAAGAAAGTGCTCCCCCACCGAGATGCATCCCCCAAACCTGCTATTTTGTGACAAGGTCTGTCTTGGTTACTTTTGTCTCATTGCTGAGACAAAATACATGACACTCAAAATCAAAGAAGGACAGGTTTATTTAGCTCACAGTCTGTGGAGGTTTCAGTCCATACTCGGCTGGTCCCAAGGCAGAGTGGCACACAGCGTGGTGGTGGAAAAAGCAACAGGAGCAAAAAGGAAGGAGGGGCGGCAAGCAGCCTCTTTCTCTCCACTGTATTGTATGCAAACTGTGCACCCCAGGGCAGGTGTAGCACTCACATCCATGATCCCAGCATCGGACCATAAGTCAATCATAAACTCTAAAAGCCCACCCCATGACTGCATAAGGATTTGGGGGGACATCCAGACACAAACTGTGACAGGGTCTCATAAGCTGCTTAGGCCACAGGGTGGACAGTGACAGTGCTGCTACTTTATGCCGGTCCCCAGCCCGCCAGCCAGCTGTTTGGAGCCCCGGATTCCTGCTGTGTCAAGTCCTTGTCACCTGCCGCTCAGTGCTCTGGGCCTGCCTGGGTATTGTGGCGGCCCTGGCGGAGCTCATCACCTGTCTGCACGCAGACTTCTGATAGGGAGGCCAAGGGCCGTGGTGGCAGCGGGGCCGAGCCCTGGCCAGGGACGGCCCGGAGCCCCGCACCACACGCTGGGCATCTACTCGCGCCGGCGTCCCCAGCCCTGGTTTGCGCAGGCCCCTCGCGACGTGCTCTGGGGGCCCCGTGCTGAGAGCTCCATCCACGGCAGTGGCTCTTGCAGGCCCCTGTGATCTTCCTGGCCATGGAGATCCTCGTCCACGGCCTTGGTGTCTGTGCACCGTGTGTGTGCAGAACCTTATGAAGAAGAGCGTCCTCAACGTGTGCTGCTCCTGTGGGGAATCTCGGGCCTGTTCCTCATCTGTGTTCTCATGCTCTACACTGCGGGCTGCGGCTGCCAGAAAGCCGAGACTGCTGTGGGCCCTGCATGCACCTACAAACTGAAGACTGCTCTGTGGGCTGAGCCTTTTACCCTTCCAGCGGCGACACAGCCCTCACTTTCATCTGTGCTGTCTTCTCTGGCCGAGCAGAAATCACAACCTCCAGTGTCAGAGTGCAGGAAGAGACGCAAGAGGGAAAAAACCCGAGCTGCCTCCTGCAGTGTGGAGAGAAGCACTGATGCCACTTTTCCCTTTGTGATCCTGTGAACCAGCGCGTGCCACATGAATCAAGTGGAGAAACAGCCTGCACCTACCACCAAGCCACAGCCCACAGCGCGGGCCTCCGCAGGACCAGGGAGAGGCAGCACCTGGCTGAGCGTGGTTACTGGACACAGGCCACGGGGCAGATAAGGATGGAGCGTGGTCCTCCTGTGGCAACCCCCACTGCAGTTGCGGGGTCCCATCAGACCCCACCTCCCCAGGGCTCAGTGAAGGATAATGACTGAAATCATGAAAGCCTGGTCTCTCTGGCGTCAGGGGACACGCACCTGGCTGCCAGCAGGGCAGTCTGTGTTGAGGGCCCAAGAGGATGTTTCTAGCCACAGATAGGCGTCGGTGCGCATCTCTGCCTTAGGACTTTAGGATGGGGTCTCAAGTAGGTGTTTTGGTTCTCTTCTTGTTCTTTCACACTGTTTCACTTGGAAACTAAAAGGAAAGTCACACATTTAGCAGGGGGTAGGATGTGGCCAGTGGACCAAAGGGGTCCTCTAAACAGCCTGAGGCTCACTGGAGGCTGAATTCCAGGGGAAAAGTGGACCACCGAACTGTCGCCCCAAGGTGTTAGAAATGTGAGTAAGGAGAGGCTGAGGGCCCTGGCCAGGTGGAGACAGTTTGTCTGCAAAGGTCGTGCTCTCATTGCCACAGGAAACTTGTTTCCTTCTGGAGGGACAGCGGGCCTCACACCAGCTGTGGCACAGGCAGGTGCTCACAGAGAGGAGCTGCCGAATCTCGGCCCTGGGAGACCTCTCCTGTGTGGAGATCATGCCTTGGTCAGCTGGATTCCCAACCCCAGAGCAGCAGAATGGGATTCTTTGCAGGAAAAAGGAGCTAGTGATGGGAGTTAAGCTTCTCTAGTCACTGGTGTTGATCCCAGAAGAATACTGAAATAACATTAAGCTGCTGCAACTGAACAGCTTCACCAGAGACTTGGAAATCAGAGTAGAAAGTTCATGCAAAACCCCTAGCTAAACCAAAGCCATAGCACCTGACTGTACCTGTTTACAGAAACAGTCAAACACCACTATTAGAGAGGATGAGGAGAAAAGAAAAGAGGATTCAGGACTTTTCATTTAGTTTCCATAGCTACCAATGTAACTGACGGGTAGGTGGTGATGAGAATGAGCAACTGACCTGACGGACGCTTCAGATACTGCAGGGAGAGAGTCACCCTCCCAACTGAATCCTGCCCAGTGCTGGAAGGTTAAGATCATGAGTCTCTTTAGGTTTATGAGTCTGCTCACAGAGGGCTTAATTTTGAAAATGTAATGGCTACTAAGCACCTCCTACTCACAAGGTATTATTTGCTAAGTACCACCAGGCATTCAAAATTTACTCAGAAGTTACAACTCTGCACCCATAAATGATGTCAAAGCTGTGTGAGTCTAGAACCGTGGCAAGCAGAACAAGTAACTGCTCTACCACAGTGGAATGGGGAGACCAACATTTCTGTTACACTCTGTTCGGCCTTTGGCCTGTGCTAGACACACCTTATCTCACAGGGAAAGGCCGAGCGCAAGACAGGAGCGGATCTTTGGAAACAAAGCTCAAATCCTCTGGCTTTTTGCAGAGTGAGAAGGGTTCACAGGGATCCTTCTGGAACACCTAGGTAAAGGCATGGGACATGTGGACCATTCTCTAACCACATGGAATAGGCCATGGGTGCCCCTGCATAAGGCTCTGGGGCCAGAAAGTGCTTGAAAATGTCTAACAGAGTCTCTCTGCCAGCCAGGTAACTACCTTCAAACCTGAGCAGTACTTTTCATTCAGAGCAGCTTCCTACAGCAGGCCAATCTTGATAAAAAATTTTTCTTAAATTTCTTATTGGAATATTAACCTATACAACATAGAGAATCCATTTTACAATCTCAACCTCCTAGGCACAAGCCATAAACCCAGGGGACCCTGTGCACGTGTGCGTCACCGGCTCCTCCACTACAGTGGCAGGGCTCCCCACAGTCACCTGTCGCGGTGAACCCATCAATGGCAGTCCCAAGTGAAAGCAGGACCTCTTGACAGTGTTCACTTCATTAATTTGAATGATGTAGAAGACTAGGAAAAAAGGGCACATGCACAAATAAAACCCAAACCGCTAAGAATTACCTGAAGACTGACTCGGTGTGACACAGGGAGAGCAAGTCTTCTGCCGCACAGAGAGGCAGCGCTGGGTCTGTGAAGCCTTCAGCCCATTAGCCAGCCTTTCTTTGGGATAAAAGACTGTAGTGCTAGTCTGGACCAAAACCTTTCTGTATGGCTCTTTATTATTCTTTTATTATTTTTCTTTTCCCTTCGTATGGCTCTATAAAAACCACTTGTAGACCCACACTTTCTAATAAACAGAAATGTTTGCCTCCGAGTCTGTGGATGCTTTAAACCTGTGTGCTAGTTCAGCGAGGTAACATTTAATTATGGGAGGATTTCTGTGTAGTTCTCAAACATATGTGGTGCAATGACCCTTGTTAAACATGTATCCCACAAAGTGCCGTAGTTTTTCACTGTGCAGTGTATTTAAACATGGATATGATACATACACAAGTTTTGTGAAAGGTGTGCAGTAACAAAGGTGTATGTGTGTTTTCTTTCTTTTGGAAACTGGACAGGAGTCGAACAAGGCTGTTTGCTGTCTTGGCAAAGGAGAGTTACACATTTTGCCTTCATGGACTTCTCATTACCCCATAACAATTTTAATGCTACATGAAACTTATGTGAAGGAAAGACTGGTATGAAGTTGTTTTCTCCTGGGTCTAAGTTATAATAATCACTATATATGTGAAAGTTAAGCCAGCAGGCCAGGCCCAGTAATGCGAGTTTTTCCTGTGAAATGTGAAGCTGTGTGTTGCCTTTTCTGCTAATGTGACACCTGTTTGCTGGAACCTAATCAATCACCAGGCGCTGCTTCTTAGCGTGCTTTCCTGGACCCTGTTAATGCTAGACACTGTGGAAGGGTGACCACAGCCTTCTTAGCCTAAGTCTGGATTGGGCAGACCTCTGTGCAGTAATGCCTGGCCCCAGGAATCCCTGCCTGCCTCTGTCTCAGTAGCAGTGACACCCTGTGGGCCAAGGGTCAGAGACATCTGGGTTTCTCCTGACACTGGTGAAACTCGAAGGATGAGGGAGACGTCAGGTGCTCTGGAGGAACTCGGCACACTTGACATTCAGCAGCCACTTGAGCCAAACAAAAGCTGTATCACAGCGATGGACTCCATTTGATCCCTCAAATGTATGGTTGTCCTGTTATACCGTAAACTAATACACTGTGTACCATTCATGAGGTTCCAGTGCCTATGTATTTTCACGGTGTGTTCCCTCCCTGTCAGATTTGAATTAAACCAGATTTTATAAACTCAAAAAAATAAAAAGAATAATCAGTGAATGCTACAGCCAGACAGTAACGTTTGGCTGAGAGACCACATGGTTCCATTGTTCCAAAATACCTCCTCATACATTCCTTAAAACTGAGACAACCATAGAACACTGTCACTTTACAGTGCACATAACAGGCCAGGTCTGCCCTACCACGTGACCAGGTCGGCAACACCCACCAACAGTAAGAGGACACCATGCGCTCCTGAACTGACGCTGACGTCATATTCCTTCTGCCCTGTGTCCTGGGGACAAGTCCTGTCCAACATTCATACTGTGACTCAGCACAGGCTGCGAAGAGGTAAGGCCAAGTTGAAAGGCCCTTGTTAAAATAAAGGACCTGTCCGCTCCGAAAGCACCGGGGTCGTTACAGACACAGCCTGTCTGCGGAGCTGCTCTATACTGCAGAGGAGGAGAGCTGTGGGGCTGAACACAGCATGTGTTCCCGGGTCAGATCCGGGGCTGGAAAAATGAATGGGAAGTCCTTTACTGTACGCTGGGAGGCTGAGGCAGGAGGAGTATTAGTTGGAGCCCAGCCTGGTCAATCTAGCGAGCCCCTGTCCCAAATAAGAAATACAAAAAAGAAAGCATACCGTGACTGTTTAGGAAGTTTGAAAAGGGACAGTGCTACTGAGTCTAGAATATTTTGTTTTCATTGTTTGCTGGGATGTGGTGAAAACGCAGTCAGTACAATTTACACCTCCGCCATGGGCAGCGATGTGAGAGGCCGAGGCCAGCAGGGGGAGGAAGCAGCTTTGTGTTCTCTCACCCGCACCATCTCACATCCTCGCTGCTCTTCCCTGCCGTGCGGCTGGGGACAGGACGGCGCCCCCTTGTGGTGACAGAACACGATGCCGGGACACCTCCTGCACTCCCAGCCCTTCCCCCTGCCGGCCGTGTCCGCTCTCCCTCGCCACGCCCGCGCCCGCGCCTTCCCTTCCCCAGCCTCCCTGGAGCGGCTCCTAAGCCGAGTCCCGGGACCTTTCTCGCAGGGTAGACGAGCACAGAGCGCAGCGCCCGGGCGGCCACAGGTGCGAGGGAAGCGAGCGGTGAGAGGGCGCAGGGTCTCGGGTGAGGGGGACGGGGACGGTCAGTCGGTGGCTGGGGACACTGCCCGCCGGACTCCCGCTCAACAGAAGGACAGGCGTTGCCTCCCGCCCACACCCAGGGCCCGCGCCCGTGTGACTGCTCTCTGCCCCCACTCGCGCCCTGCCGGGGAGGAAGGTGTTCCTGCCAGCTTCCAAAGGGGTTTGCGTCGCCAGCTGCTTCTCTGTGCGCACTGCCGGCAAAGAGAGAATTTAACTTTTCAATCCCATTTGGTGTCTGAAAACGACCTGCCTGTTCGATGTGTCCCGTTCCAGGGCACAGCTTCGGTCTCCTGATCAAGAGAGGAGGGAACATGAAGCTCTCGGGAAATTAAAACAATCTCTGTCGTCCAACTCCGCGTGGCAATGTGGGATGGAGGGGATGGGAAGACGCTCCCGTGGGTTTGCAGCAGAATGTGGCATCTTTGAGGCCCCTGTGGGAGACAGAGAACCACTCGGTGTCCAGGGCACGGGGGGGGGGGGCGAGTCCTAGGATGGGCTCCGCCCGCCCAGCTGCCTGTATCACAGGTTCTCCCCAAAGAAGCCCTGAAGTCTCAGAAATCAGCACGAGCAGAGGCGCTGTCTCTGAGGAAGAGACAGCAGAACCAGGGACGCAGCACCCCCAGGGATGACGTCTCTGTGGTACAGTCGGAGCCGACCTGCCCAGTGCAGACGCGGGAATCTGTCTGAGCCAGGGCTGGGCAGCGGGAGAGGGTGTGCTCACCGTGCCCATAGCTGCTGTTTACAGCAGACCCCAGTGACCCCTCAGAGGTTCTCCTGAAGGTTCCACTGTCAGGAGTGAGGCCTTGTCCCTGCCGTCCTGCTGGCCCGCGTCATGGGAGTTGGGCCTCTGAGGGTGGCCAGGGTCCAGGCCACACAGTAGCTCCGCAGCCTGGGGAGGAAGCTGAGGCCCCACTGACAGCCAGGAGGGAGGGTGGGCATGCAGATCTGGGCCGGCCTTCCTGAAATCGGTGTCCTGTGCCCGTTTCCTTGTCCATCACTGTTGCTCTGGATGGCATGAGGAAGTTTACAGACGAAAATGAAGGACAGGATGGTCTGTTTTACCTCGGATAGACTGGCTGGTCTGTGGGAGGGAGAAGATGCTTCAGAACTGGACACCTGGGCGGGGATGCAAGTGCCCGCCCGGCAAGGATGTGAGTGTCGAAACTAAGAACCAGATTACCGGGCTCCAGTGAGGCTTGGCCCCAGCTGAAGCCTCGGAAGTGCTGGGTGTAATTTCAGATCAGACCCCAAGAAATGCAGATTTTTTTTTTTTTTTTTGCGTTACTGGGGATCGAACTCAGGACCCTGCGCTTGCTAGGCAAGCTCTTATTCCACTGAGCTGTATCCCCAGCCCGAAATGCAGATATTTGAGGAAACCCCAGGGACAGGATGGCTTTGGAGGCCTCCACATCCTCCTTCTCCTTTCCCACTCTAAGCTTGGTGTGGTCACTGCAGGGAGGGCTCTGCAGGGGGCACTGGGAATTTGAATGCTGCACTGGGACCAGAAGGCCTGGGGTGAGGGGCAGGCGGGAAGCACCCAGAGGTCTGTTGCCCTGAGGTCCCTTCCATCCCTGAGCCGAGTGTGACAGGGCTTGAGACCCTTGACCTTCAGAGTCCTCAGACCTCTATTTCCCAAACTGTGCCAAAGTGTGTGGGATGCAAGTTAGTGTGGTCCGACTGGGGCAGGGGAGACATAGGGCCACCTCATCAGACTGTCACAGTCGGCTGCGTGTGTAGAGCAGACAGCATCTGAGCAGAGTGTACCTGCTGCCCAAGGCAGGGCCCACGGAGCACTGTGCCCAACGATTCTCAGATGCCAGCTTGGAGGGAGGTGATCGGGGTCACTGCTCTGCCAGCTCAGGGCCACATGTCCTGCTGGGGACTGGCCTCAGCCTCCCCTGGAGGTCTGCTCTGTACCATGGAAGTGAGTAGAGAGAGACAGAGTAGCTGGCTGGCACAGTGGTGCACACCTGTAATCCCAGCCCCTGGGAGGCTGAGGCAGAGGGATTGCTGTGAGTTTGAGGCCAGCCTGAACTACAGAGTGAGACCCCATATTAAAAATATATATATATTTGATTCCACAAACCTTGGTTGTAAATTAGAGAGAAACAGAGTCTGAGCCAGCACCAGTGCCCGGTGAGCTTGAGCCTCCCTATATTAGAGAGGACAGAAGGATCACACTGTGCCCGTGGCCCGTCCAGGGACAGTGAAGAGGGCCATTCACTTTCCAGTGCGGCCAAGGGCGCCTGGGGGAGAGCACAGCGCTCAAGGGCAGGGGCCTGTGTGAGAAGCAAACCCTGGCCACGGCACAGAGACCCTGCCATCCTGTTGGTGAGGGACACGGTCAGCCGGGTGCTCAGGACCTGCTGCTGCTCACTGCTCTCCGGCCCCTGAGGGACACACATGTGGGAGTTGCTGATGCCGTCACAGAACACTTCGCTGTGGAGAGTGTGAATGAAGTGTCACAGGTAAAAACATGCAAAGTATGCACAAGTACTGTCTTAAAGAATATAAATCTGTATTTTAAGTGTCTATTTTCTGAAAGACTGAGAGGAAAAAATGATCCTTTCCCCTGTGAAACCTTTTCCACATAGACCTGAGGAGACTCGGCCTACCTCCTGCCCTCTCCCTTTGCCGTGCAGAGGGCAGGAGCATGGGTGTGGGCAGTTTTACCGGGCAGGGGTCTCCTGCAGGGAGGGCTGCAGAGCTGCCCGCTCCCGGATAACACTCACATCCTGCCCAGGTCTCACTCAGCCTAGCACCTCCCTTCTGTTAGAGGTGCACAGACCTATGGGAACATTTGCTGTTTAGACTTTTGGAGGGCAATTTTCCAGGTAGATGCGCTGCACAGAATTCCACCTGAGCAGCGGTGCCCCCACCCCAGGACCTTGGCACCAGCTCTTCCTCCCGCTTGGAACCTTCCTGATTCTCCTAGGCCTCCTTGCTCACTTCTTCCTCCTCTGTGCTCTCAGTGGAGCCTGCCTCTTGGGATATTCCGGCCCTCAGCACAGTCTCAGTTACTTTTCTCTCTTGGGTCTGCTGTGCTCCTTCCTTACAGTTTTCCTCAGATGATCCATGCTCTTGGCTTCTCCAAAAATATGGGGTCTTCACTGCATCTCTGGCTTCACACTCACTACTTCACAGTGTTCTCAGGGGCACACGGCCTGGCCTCGCAGGCCTTCCTCTGCAATCTGGGTGGAGCCCTCCTGTCCCCACAGCCCTTGCTTTCTGCACGCACCTAAAGCCAGCACCGTGTGGATGATGCCAACGCCTACTGCCAGGTGGAGTAGGAGCCGGACTCCCTTCTCTCTTGGCAGTAGGGGTCGAAGGCCTAAGAACCTCATCCCAAGGAACAATTCTGCAAGCCACTGCCATTCTGGAGCATGGAGGTCAGGGGTTCTCTCCTCAAATCAAAATGTTTCACTTTTCTAATACTGAGGTACAAAGGGCGGAGTCCTGCTGCTTCCTGTGATGCCCTCAGACCATCTTTTCTCTTCTCCTGCTCATTCTCATCAGTCAAGATCTCCTCTGCTCTACCTTTGCAGTCCACAGCTTTTCTGGAGTTTCCTTTCTAGCCAAACTCACATTTTAAACCATTCTTCTGGGCTCTTTGCTCTTGATTCTCAGTGTAAATCTCACTAAAAGCCCCCAACAGTAGCCATGCCAGAGCCTCCACATGAGACTGCCTTGAAATTCCTTCTACCAGATCAGTTAGTCTGCCACCCTTAATCTCAGTCTCAGGCAAAGTATCTGGACATAAGCAAAATGCAGACACACTCTTTGCAAAGCCAGAACACACATCATCTGGAGTCCAGCAGTCAGTGCAGTCCTTCCTCCCAGGAGAAACTCCCCAGCCTGGTCCTTGCTGGCAGCATTCTATGAGCCTTCCACACACACAGCACCGCAGGGGGGAATCCTGAGGGCCCTGCACCAGATTGGCAAGTTTCATCAGCGTTACCAGAGCTTTTGATTCCAAACATGACTGTTAACAGTTGTCCATTTAATCAGTTGTGAGACAGATTCAACCCGAACTGGACCATTTCACAGACTGAAAAACAAAGAGAAGCTTAAACAAACCCCAGTTTTTGAGATTCAGGCTTCCTAAGTAATCAATCCTGGTGAAGATAGTGGTAAACACAGGGAATATTCATGATTAAACACAGAATATTCTCATTTTAAGGTAGATCTTCATAAACATTACTAAGAGTTCAAAAGCATTTTAGGAGCACTGCTTTGCTTTAAGTACAGATACTGAAATTTGGTTTTATGTCAATGTATAAAAACTCTTTAAATAATCTTTGTAAAAAGTAGAATATAATCAAAGGTACAGATTTTCTTTTGCAACATTGTCCTTCAAATCGTCCTGTGGCCAACTGGACTCTGTACAGCTGGGAATCAGCTGCCCCCACCTGAGCAGGGGCTGAGCTGAGAGTCCCCGCAGACGTGCCCCGGGGCTGGGCCTCAGGGAGGACAAGAAGCTTCCCAGAAGCAGGGCAGGCACAGGGTCCAGGTCTGCCACAGCCCAGGCAGAAGAGGGGAGCTCAGGGTCCCTGTGTCTGCCCTGAGGTCCCAGCTTCTCCCTGCTTCCCTCCCTCCCAGCCCCCAGAGGACAGCCCCGCAGATCGCTGAGAGCAGACACATTTCCTCTGCTCCCAGGCTCCAGTCTCCCTCTGGATGAAGCAGCCAGAGAGCATTTGCAGCCCGGCTTTTCAGGGTGTGGGGACACCGCAGCCACTGCTCTTCTCTGGTAGGGACCTGGTCCTGGGCTCAGGAGGAGGAAAATCCCCTTGACAATCCCCGTAGACGCCTCCTGGGCTCGTTCCAAAGTGTGTTCCCTGAAACATGCAAGCCAGTTCCAAGGCCCTGTCTGGGTCCCGTCCACTTTACACAGCTGTGGCCTGGATGGGTTGGGCTCAGAGCCTCAGAGCTGCCCTCCAGCCCGTTCAGAGGTTCACACCTCACCGCTGCTCCCTGCCCGAGCACTCTCCTCCCAGGGCTCAATTTGCCTGGTGTTGCCTCACTTTTTATGGGGCTCCCTGTAGGCACCTCCACCTCCTGTGGGATCTCCCTCTACCTCTGCGTGGTTCACAGCCCTTTACTCATACCAGAGAAAACACTTACTTTATTGTACGTAGACTGTCTCCTCTGGAACATGAATTCTTGAGCACAAGCACAGAAACAAATTTTTTTGGGTCTCACTGTGTAGTTCAGGCTGGCTGAGAACTCATGGCGATCCATTCTCCTGTCTCAGCCTCCCTAGAGTGGGATTACAGGCATGCACCACTACTCATGGCCAGCAAAGAAAAAAATTTTAAAGAGGTAAAAAATACATAAAAGCAGAATTTCAAAACATGATAGGAAATACAATGGTTGTTATACTGCATTTTGTGGCAGCTGTATTTCCATTGCCCTGAAGTGTTCCTGGTTGTTGATTTAAAATATTCGTAGGGTGAGTACATGAGCACATGTCCTCGAGACCAACACACTCACCCACCCAGTACAGTCTGCTGTTCCTTCTGGTGTCACTCAGGGATCTGCATGTAAAGCCTTGGTCCCACAGGTGGCAATGTGGGCAGGTTCTGTGGACCTTTAGGAAGCGGGACCCAGGGGCCAGCCCCACCCACTGCCTGGTGCCCCACCAGGACCAACTCCCATTTCCGCTCCCTGCCTGGCTCTGTCCCCGGCTCCCCAGGGTCCCGGGCGCTCATCCTCACAGGCTCTGCCCCGCCCTGCTCTCTCCTCTCCTCCTCCCAGCTCCTGGCTCTCCCCTGTCTGAGGTCACTGGGGTCATGGGCGTCCCAGGGGCCGATCTGCCAGCCTCTCCCTGCCTCCTGCTGTGATGGAGCTCCCGGATCACTAAGTGTGAGAGACCAGGGCCATGGCTGCTGGAGATCTAATGATTTTAGGGTTTTGTCACATTTGCTTCATGTATGTAAATAAATTACACTTCTTCAATGCTTGCTGACACATTTGAAAATCAGTGTTAACACTGAGGTCATCTTTCCTCAATACTTCACTACACATCCGTATCAGTCAGTGATCACTAAAGAATCAGATATGACTCAATATGTACAAATGTGGCCTGGGCCCACCTGCCACCCAGAGACCCCTCCGAGGGTTCCGAGCCAGGTCTGCCTCACGTGGGGAACTGCACTGTGCTCACCCCGCACGAGTCCCCAGAGCCCCGCAGCTCAAAGCCAACTCTCCACATGGACTGCATGGTGGGCAACGACCTGTACAACCCCTACAAGTACCTAGATGACACCCCTACTACAACTACTATGACATGTATGGGCGTCCCTGCCAGGGGACAGGCATCACCTGGGCTACAGCACCAGCTACTTCCAGCACGGTGTCCTGAACCCGGTGCCTGACCCCCACGACTTCCAGGCATCCATCTGCGTGCGGAAGATGCCATGTACAACCTGCACTGCGCTGTGGAGGAGAACTGCCTGGCCAGTTACCAGGGCAGGTCAGATGTGAGAGATTATGATTACAGGGCGCTGTTAAGATTTCCCCAGTGAGTGAAAAACCAAGGGCCGTCTCACTTCTTGCCAAGCCGCCCAAGACACCCTGGGAGTGGCACAGCTGTCACCAACATTACCACAGCATGGACGAGTTCAGGCACCATGACCTGCTGGAAGCCAACACACAGAGCACAGTAGCCAAAGGTCACAGGCAAGTTCCTCTCTCCAGGACACATCGTGTGACTGTGGCTATCAGAGCCGACTTGCATGTACTGCACACACGGGGCTGAGTCCTGGCTGTGACGGTGCCTATGCGGCAGACATTGATCACCAGTGGGCTGACGTTACAGAGGTACAACCTGGAAACTACGTTCTCCAGGTCAGTGTCAATCCCAGCTACCGGGTCCCCGAATCAAACTACAGCAACAGCCTGTGTGCTGCGACATTCAGTACCCAGGACGCCATGCAGATGCCCCAGGCTGCACACCTGCACCGTCTAGAAAGCCAGTCCAGCTCCCAGCGGGTAAATCAGCACCTGGTGCTTGAAGTGAGAAAAGGATAGATCAACCTCAGCGGGATTCACAGATTTTGAAAAAGAGAACATAAAACAAAAAAGGAGGAGGTTTTTTTGGACTCTTTTACAGCAAAGCACATAACTGGACTCTGAATAATTAACTCAACAGGAAGTTTTTAGTATTTACTCACATTATTTTGTGAATTAACACAGTGTTTCTGCAGTTACATACTTGGCTCTTTCACAGAAATCCAAACTTCCTGTGCTTCCTTTGAAATTATAGTATAAAAGGGAAAATAATATTTTAATACAGGAGACAAAATTACCCTGAACTGATTATTTTCTAAAGTGTTAAGGCTTCTATGAAACACAATAATAGTGTGCTGATGTGTGTCTCAGCATAGATTAATTTAGATATTATGCTCCTGCCAGGTGTGGTGGCGCACATCTGTAATGCCAGCACTCAGGAGGCTGAGGCAGGAGGATCATTGTGAGTTCAAGACCAGTCAGGCTACAAAGTGAGCTCAAGGTCAGCCTGAACTACATAGTGAGACCCAGTCTCAAAAAGACCAAAAAAAAAAAAAAAAAAAAACCAAGATAGAAATAATGCTCCTGTTTAAATAGATATGAACACATTTGGTGCTGAGAAAAGAACAAACATATTACTATTGGTGTCAAAAAATACTATGATTTAGCAAAGAAATGGCCATGTCTGTATTCAGACAGTCATGTCCCTTGTAAAATCATGTTCACATTTTCTGAATTAGTAGATAACTTCCTGCCGAGAGCACAGTTTCATGTTCACTTGACACAGCTTTTGTTTGGGATTAGTTAGGTAACAGCCGTCCAGCTCCTGTCTGATGTTGTGCGATGCTCCCTCTACACTGACTTTTTCTATGCAGAGAGACGTTTCAAGTGACATGCTTAAAGTTATCACTTTGTGAGCTGACATACGTGGACAGCTTTGTAACTGGGAAGTCATCCCGTGACCGATGTCATACACCCAGAATTAATACACATTTAAGTATATTGAAGTGTTAGCCAAAAGTAAAATTCCCTTGATGACATAAACATCACACAAAATAATCACCCAAACCACACTGTCTCTGAAATACTTAAAAGAAAATGAAAAACATGTCCAGATCTTCAATTCTCCTATATTTTTTAACTGTTCCACTATTATAAAGGATGCTAAAATTTTTCAGTGATCCACAGTAGATGACAATAGTACATATAGCATACAGGAATGTCATTCTAAGATATTCAGGAATTTGTCATACATGCTTGTGTGTGTGCATAGGTACATACTAGCAAGCATTGCGCAGCTGGGTTGGTGAATAAGAGAAGTACTTTCTGTAGAATCAAGAACTGCGGTCCAGGCTGAGACAGCTGTGATTCTGTTTTGCACTGTGAAAATATGTGCAACAACAGAGTTTGAAAAGTCTTTTTCTTAAATTCAAAAATGCAGAAAGAAGTCAAATTAGACTCTTAATTTAGTGGTGCTTAGGCAGGAGTTTTCCTACGTTTAACAAGTATTAGAACCTCAAGCAAAGTATTTGCAATGTCAGAACATACGAGGTAAAATTTTAAAAAGGAGTTGGTGTCCTGTCTTATCCGTCACAGATTTGTAAAGTCAACACCAGCTACAAATAGTTTTATACTTACTGGTGCACAGCATGATAAAAGGGGCAAGAGACAGTGAGGAAATAGTCCTCGGGATGGGCGGGATGATGCACGTGGTCCTTATCCCCATGCACAGCAACCCATGTAGGCGGGACTTTCTCCAAGCTGGTGTCTGAGCTGTGGGATATCTTGTTTGCCTTTAAGTGCTGTTCAGTTTAAGATTGTAGAATGACTCAAGTTTTAATTATTCTAACAGAGGTATTTTCATATACTTGCTTAAGTAAAGCTACTGTCAGTACTAATCCTCAGCCAGACTGGCATCTCCAGATTTAACATCAGTTGTCTCATAAAGAGCTTTACCCCTGCATCAAAAACTGGCCAGTATCAAGATCTTTAGATACATGAGAGAAACATGTCTGTAGAAATCTCAATGAGGCCTTTTATCTGTTTATCCATCAGTCATCATCTGAAGACCTAAGAGAAGCCAGCACTCACGAGCCAGGCATCGGCTCCATGGAACATGGTCTCTGCCTTAGTAGGTATGAAGGGTGTTGTGTTACCCATTAAGTTCATCTTGTTTTATTCTTCACAGCTGACAGTACGTGTGCACACAAGTTCAGTTGTGACCACTATTATTTTTCATGGGCATTTTTAATTTATAAAAAGAAAAGTTAATAGTTATATGCACATATTTTTCTAATAATTAAAAAGTTAAATCCTTACAATATCTATTTGTTAAATACAGCATTTAATGTTTGGTTTACTTTGGAAAAAGTGTTTTTCAGTCAGGAAGCTGAAGATTCTCGTTTATTTCTTTTGTGAATATCCCTTCGCTGCCCGACCTTCAAAACACGTAAAAAGAACTGCTCAGTGTCTGTTAAACATCCAGCAGTTTTACTCCTGAGCTCAAGCTGTCCGGTTCCTGTCTGATGTTTGCTGATGTTCCCTCTGCTCTTACTTGAACCTGAGAGGTCTTTTCCTTGAATAAATGTCAAACCTCACTTAAGGATTAGCTGGTGAGGGTCATCAGTTAATAACAGCAGCAGCACTATCCCGGCTCACCGAGCTAAGGGTGTGGAAACAACGCAAAGAACCCTGACACTGGGGAGAGACAGCTTTGGCCCCACAGCGGCTGGGAACCAATGGAGGGCAATTTCGTAGGCTCACCGCCTGCCACACCAGGGACTTCACAATTACCCCACAGCCGGGCTTAAAGACACCTTGGCCTTTGAGACTCGCCGGCCTCCCACACAGCTGTGAAATAAACAAGGGCGCAACGGGCCTATTTCCAGATATCTTTATGCTTTTATAAGACAACTTTATTTACACATTCTGTGTAATTACTCACTAGGAATTATTTGTAATAACAAGTTTTGCTCTTTGAAATGTCATGAGATAGCTGGGCATGGTGGTGAAGGCCTGTAATCCCAGCACTCAGGAGGCTGAGGCGGGAGGATTGTTGTGAGTTTGAGACCAGCCTGGGCTACAAAGTGAGCTCAGGGCCAGTCTGAACTACATAGCAAGACCCTGTCTCAAAAAGACAAAAAAAAAAAAAAGAAAGAAAAGAAAGAAATTTCACGAGATAGTCACATTTATAACATTCCAGGTGTTCAAAGTTTAGAGGAAACACAATTTACCAAAATTTCCCTGATACAAAGAGAGAATTTTTAGGAGATTGAAATTCTGGTCGTGAGATGTTTTGTTTCTTCTTTATTTTTTCCCTGGAACTGGGAATCAAACTCATGACCTCACGCTTCCCCGGGCATGTGCTGTGCTGCTGAGCTAAATCCCCAGCCCCGAGATGTTTTGTTTCTAAGAAATTCACTTTAAAACTACCAGTACATTAAAAAATTAAAAGTACCCCTTTTCTATAATTTTTAAAATTTGTATTCACAATCAGTATATTTCATCTGCAAATTAAGTTTAACTCCTGGTACCCAACGTTCTGGCCCATTTCTGAACACAATGCATTACATTTGTTCTTTGAGCTACAATGGTACTGTATTGTTTCACCTTGAATGTAAAATGCAGTGTTAGCACACAGGATATGAACATATATTTAACATAAAACTGCTTGCTACAGACTCAGTGACGTGTCTTTTGGTAGCACAATGTTATTAGGGTAATTTTAGTTTCTCCTAAATTTTTCTGTAATCCTATTTGTAAAATGTGTAACTTTTTTCAAGAGCTTTTATTTTAAATGCCTAGACACTGGCTTTATTCTCTCCTGCATTTTCATATTATTCATTTATTATTTCATATTTTTTTATTATATGATTATACTATAATTGCAAAATTATATGAAAATGCCTTGAATAAATGAGAAAAAAACACACAAATGTATACGAATTTACAAGATTGGCTTAGGAGGATCACCCACAGAGTCGGGTGAGGAAGCGTGCAGAGGGTATCTGCACCCTGGAGACCCCAGGATTCAGCGCAGGTCTGGAGCTCACTGCAGTGTCCCAGCAAGTCCGAATGAGGAGGCCGACGGTCTGTGAAGGAAGGCTGAAGCATCTACCCAGGAAGGGGAAGGATCTGGGCCAAAGCCGAAGAATCTGTGCTGGAAGCCAGGAGATGACGTCCAGGGTGCACCAAGGACTAGAGCTCCTCAGAAGACACAGAATCAGAGGTTTCTCCTCGTTCCCCTTGTACCATCCAGGCCGCAGGAGGGTCATCCACACCCTAGGGTGGAGCATTGCTGAGCTGTTCAGTTAAGCTTCTCTTAACTTCTCAAACTGACGTCATCAATCAAGAATCATAACATCGCTTTTAACAAATGACATTTGGCCTGGCATGGGGCCGCTCGCCAATAATCCCAGCACTTGGGAGGCCGAGGTAGGAGGACTGTTGAAGTTCGAGACCAGTCTGGGCTACAAAGAGAGCTCAAGGCCAGCCTGAAGTGCACAGGGAGACCCTGTCTGAAAAAGACAAAAACAACAACAAAACAAAACAAAACAATGCGATGTACTAACCATTGTTATCCCCCTATCATATTGTTTTGGAATTTTGTTTTTGTTGTTTTGTCTTCTTTCTTTAAAATAAAATTTAAAAGAAAATAAGGTGCTTTTAAACACACCAGTCCGGAGGCAAAGATCTACTATGTGGGAAGTACAGCCTAGAGCGCCGTGGGGACTGCAGCGCCCTTAGACCCGCGCACAGACTCAGGCACAGCCTCACCTCCTCGGGCCGGGTCCCGGCCCTTCCTGGGCTGCTCCTGTGTCGCCCCCTGCAGGTCGTCCCTGCGCAGCGGTCGGGTCTCCCTGGGAATTTCTGCGCTGCTGAGGCACAACTTGTCCCGGTTCAGAGATGGCCTGCATCTGCACTGCGTCCTGGGACAGGTTCCCTGCGCACTGTGCTCCCCGGGGGCGTTTCCTCAGGAGAGTCTCGGGGGCAGTGAGGGAGGAGGACCCCTCCCGGGAGAGGGATCCGGTAGCGAGGAGGAGCACGGATGAGCCGCGCGCTCCCCTCCCCGCCTCTCGCAGGATTCAGGGAAATAAAGTGACAGAGAGCGCTCGGTGCAGGAGGAGAGGTCAGGGCAGCGTCCAAGATCTCCGGGAGTGGCGGTCGGGGTCCCAGGCCCCGGGCGGTGTCATGACGAGGACGCTGATTTCTGGGGTTCCATCTCCCTGGGATTTCACTTCTAGCTCTGCCAACCAGCGTGGGGTCCTTCTGCCTGGACACTGATGACGCTAAGCCGTTTCTCACGCCTGTTGGTTGGCGGCTCCTAGGCAGCCAATTGGCGTCGCCACAGCTCCGGTTATACAGAGCGGCAGAGCTCAGTGTCCGACTCCCAAACATGGTGGTGATGGCGCCCCGAACCCCCCTGCTGCTGCTCTCGGGGGCCCTGGTCCTGACCGAGACCCGGGCGGGTGAGTGCGGGCGGAGGGGGCGGGGGCGGCGCGGGAGGAGGTCGCGGTCTCACCGCCCCGCCCCGCAGGCTCCCACTCCCTGCGCTACTTCCACACCTCCGTGTCCCGGCCGGGCCGCGGGGACCCGCGCTTCATCGCCGTGGGCTACGTGGACGGCACGGAGTTCGTGCGCTTCGACAGCGACGCCGCAGATCCGGGGATGGAGCCGCGGGTGCCGGGGATGGAGCGGGTGGGTCCGGAGTACTGGGACGGAGAGACACAGAGAGCCAAGGGCGACGCACAGGTTTACCGAAGGGGCCTGCGGACCCTGCGCGGCTACTACAACCAGAGCGAGGACGGTGAGTGACCCCGGCCGCTCAGAGGTCACGACCCTGCCCGCCCCCATGCACGACCCGAGGGGTCCTGGGTGCCCAGGTCCGGGGTTCACGCGGAGGCTGCGGGACCCGCGGAGACTCCGGTGCGGGAAGGGAGCAGGGAGGCGACCCGGTTTCATTTTCAGTTTTCGAGAAAATGCCGGGGCGGGGGCGGGGCCAGGTTCTCACACTTGGCAGAGCTTGTGCGGCTGCGAGGTGGGGTCGGACGGGCGTCTCCTCCGCGGGTACATGCAGTGGGCCTACGACGGCGCGGATTACATCTCCCTCGCCGAGGACCTGAGCTCCTGGGTGGCGGCGGACACTGCGGCTCAGATCACACAGCGCAAGTGGGTGGAGGCCCGAGCTGCAGAGCGGGTCAGGGCCTACCTGGAGGGCACCTGCGTGGAGTGGCTCAAGAGATACCTGGAGATCGGGAAGGAGACGCTGCAGTGCGCAGGTACCTGCCTTGAAGACCTGCCCATCTGCGCTGTGTCCGGGCAGGTGTCTCCCGGGGAGGAAATGGGACCCTTCCCACAGTACTAGGGCCCTCTCCCATCGTGGGGAAGAGGGCTCCTGGGACTTCACAACTGAGAGCAGATCACCGTCCTGAGCCCCTTTCTCTCAGGAGAGGAAGAGTCTGTCCCAGCATGGAAGGGGGAGATCCCTGAGAGTCCGGTCACCCTGCCCTTCAGGAGGCTGTGGACTGACCTCTCTCAGGCTTGTTCTCTGCCCCATACCCAGGGTCTTTGGAGGTCTGATCCTCTTATTCCGGCCTCTCAGTCTCCACCCACTCAGCACAGAGGTCCCTCTCCCTCCCAGAGACCTGGAGCCCCCTCCCCTTGCCTGACTCTACAACTGTCTGAGGAATAGATTATCCCAGGTGCCTGTGTCTGGCCTGGTCTCTGGGGTTTGCAGTCTCCCCAACTCCACTTGACCTGTCTGTTCTCAGGATGGTCACGTGAGCGCTGCTGCGGTGGCCCAGGAAGAATGCAAAGTGCCTGAATGTTCCCTCTCTTCCCTCAGACCCACCAGAGACACGTGTGACCCGCCACCCCTTCTCCGAGGAAGAGGTCACCCTGAGGTGCTGGGCCCTGGGCTTCTACCCTGAGGAGATCTCCCTGACCTGGCAGCGGGATGGGCAGGACCTGACCCAGGACATGGAGCTGGTGGAGACCAGGCCTGCAGGACATGGAAACCTCCAGAAGTGGGCGGCCGTGGTTGTGCCTTCTGGAGAGGAGCAGAACTACATGTGCCGTGTGGAGCACGAGGGGCTGCCTGAGCCCCGCACCCTGAGATGGGGTAAGGGGTGGGGTCACAGGTACTCTTTTCAGGGAAAACATGAGACTTGCTGTCCTACCTAGGAGCTCAGGGCTGACACCTGGGCGTCAGGACCTCTCCCCTCCCCTTCCCTTCCCAGAGCCGTCTCCCCAGCCCATCCCCACTGGAGGGGTCACAGCCATAGGAGTCACTGCTGCCGTCTTCATTGTCCTGGTCACTGCTTTGGGTGTTGTGATGTGGAGGAGAAAGAGGGCAGGTAAGAAGGGTCAGGGCCTGAGTGTTTGTGTTCAGGCCCCAGGGAGAAGTGCGCCCCCTCGTGGTGAACATCGTCGACACACACAGGTGCTCACCCAGCCCTGGGCCCCAAGACTCATACTGTGTTGCAGAGCACAAGGGACAGGAAGGACAGATTTGTCATCCGCAGGGATGTGGTGATGGGGACCTGATGCGCAGCAGACAGGGCCAGAGGGGAAGGTCCCTGCCAGGACAGAGCTCCAGGAGGACGGTTGCTGCAGGTCCGGAACTTGTTCTTTCCTTGTGCCTCCTGATCCTTCCCTGGGTCTGCATCTCAGATCTGGAAACTTCCCTGGGTCCAGGCCTGGACCGTTCTTCCAGGCTGTCAAGGCCCGGCCTCCTCCCTGGCTTCTCACAGGACATTTGCTTCCCACAGGTGGAAAAGGAGGGGGCTACACTCAGGCTGCAGGTAAGTATGGGGGGCTGATCCCTGAGAGCCTGGGGGTCCTGTAGTCGGGAGCCATGGGGATCCCTACCCACAGTTCCTCCTGTAGCCCCGTGTGCTGTGGCTGCTGGCTGCATCGTGTTATGTTTTCACCCCAGGCGGTGACAGTGCCCAGCGCTCTGACTCATCTCTCATGACCTGAACAGGTGAGACCCTGCAGGCCTGGAATCGGGGAGGAGTGCGCAGAGGGACAGTCTGTGTTACACACACTGTGTGATGTTCACCCTCTGAGGGAGCAGCAGGCTGGTCAGGGTTTGGCATTGATATCAGTGACCTAAATGTGCTCATGACTCTTCCGTGTGTGGCAGGAAAGAGCTCCAGGTGGGGGCTGAGTGAAGAGATTGTTGACTTCAAGAACCCCAGATGCTCTGTCTGCAGATGGCTTATGACTGTGTTTCCCTTCCCATTGGCACAGTGGGGGTCCTGGGAGATCAGCTCACCCTGTCCCCACAGTCCACTGTGTCCGCTCCTGACCAGCTTTCCTGTTTCAACAGAGGTGGCTGTGCCTCTGCATCGCTGTGCCAGCATCATGGAGCCCTGAGCTGCTACTTCTCACTTCCCTGCTGTACAGAAAACTGTGCTCCACACCCTGGTCAAAGTAATTCCACCTTTTTGTTTGTCTGCTCCTTGTTTTTTGACACAGACTTGCTACTAGGTAGTTGAGTCTGGCCTTGAACTCACCATGGACCAAAGCTAGCTTTGAACTCAGTCATCCTCCTGTCTCAGCCTCCCGAAAGTGGAATTACGGGTGTGCACAACCAGGCCCCTGTAACTGCCCCTTCTAATGGGCTTATCAACAGCTGAGTCTGAGCCAGCCTGTAGGAAGCCCCTGCCCCAGTGCTTCATGAAAACCAGGTGAGTTCCTGGTGAAGATGCAAGTGAGGTGGAGAACACAGCTTTTCCCAGGGGTCTTTTGATTCAGACACTGTGGTTTTATTTATCACACTAAACTCATTTGCTGAGCCATGGGGGGCGTTGGGGTTGGTGACTTTAGCGGTGCTGCGGCCCCCATATCCCCTGCTCTGTGAGTCACCCCAATAAACTCACTCACTGGCCACACTGGACCTGTCGAGTATTCTTGCTCTACTCACTGGCTCTCAGGTCAGCCTAGCTGTTCCTTCTTTTAGTGTCTCGGTAATTTACACACACTGAAAGTCACATGGAGGTTTTCTGTTCACATTCCTGACCGGGCATTGATTGGCTACAGATGATTCGTAGAGTGGACACAGGAGGAGGCTGGGAGGCAGAGTGGACAGCGCTGTGCCCAGTGCGTGCGCAGGGCTTGCTAGGCTGTGATGTGGTCACTCCTCAGTGGGTTCGTCTCTGCTCTGTGTCCTTGTCCGTCCTGTAGAGCCTTGTCCCTCCATGACCTGACACACAGGGCCTTAGACACCTCCAGAACCTTGTGCTGTGTCCTGGCCCATGGACAGCAATGGCTTCCTGTGGCCAGGTCAGCCTGGCGCAGCCTGGGTGCCGCCCCCACCCCAGCCTGTGTGTGTGCTTCCTGCTTCTTAGGCTCTGTAGAGGGTCGGCCGGGCCTCGCCCTCCCAGGGAGCCTGCCCTTCCTGTTCTTTGCCTGTCCCGGCCCTGGCAGGGGCAGGTGTTTGTCCTGTCAGTGGCGCCAGAAGGCCTCAGCTGCTGCTGCAAGCATGAAAGCCTCTCTGCTTTGAGAGCTTTTCCTGGACCCTCTTTCTTTTGCTCAGTCTGTGAAATCCAAGTCTTGATTCTAGGATAAGCAGAGAGGAGGGATACGGGAGTTGTCATTTAGATAATTTCATTTCCTGCCCTGCCCGCCCACCCTCTCCCTGCCTTTGCCTCTGGTAGTCCTAGCACTGGCTCCAATGCAAGGTTAAAGACACACAGGGCAGACGGTACTGAAGATGAATTTTTGGAAAGCAGTATCCATTGTCTTGAAATTTTTACCTAAAGGGTAAATGAGCTTGTGTGGTGTGGAGTGCAGAGGGCTGCGGGGACGCAGGGGGAGGGCAGCCCCTGTGAGCAAAGCCCAGGCGGCCCCAGCTCCTTGCGAGCAGTCCTGGGGCAGCACCTGGCCTGAGCTCTGCTGAGAGAGATCAGGCCTCTCTGAGCAGACGCTGAGGGGAAGTGAGACCCCTTTGCTGTCCCTCTCTTTCCCCCCACACCTCAGGGAGCTGGGCGATGACCTTTGGGATTCTTAATTCATTCCCAAGGTTCACACCTTGCCCTGTTGCGGGGGCAGGAAGGGGAGGGGAGCAGAGCAGCAGCAGGAGGCCGAGGGGGACGCGGGATGAGGAGGACTAAGCTCTCCCAGGTCGGCTCCCAGGACACTGAAGCCGCCCCTCTTCCCAGGGCCGCTCCCCTCACTCACCTTCCCGGGACATCGCGCCTCTGCCCCATCCTCTCCCGTCCTGCAGGTCAAAAGGACCACGCTGCACCGCTGCCGCCCTCAGTCTCACAGCGTCGTCATCCTGGTCCCTTCTGACCGGCCCTCTCCCTGCCTCCCAGGACTCCGCAGCCGCAGTCGCTCCCAGCCTCCCTCTGCCTCCAGCCCAGGGCAGGGCAGAGCTCTTCCCACCCTCTGTGCCCTCCCTTGCTGTGACCCTGGCCCCACGCTGCCCACAGCTGTCCCCGCCTGTGACCTGGCATCGCCCCACTTCCCTCCCTGTCCTCCCAGCCCTGCAGGGATCCCCTCATTTGGAAACATTCAGGAGGCCCCTGCTGGGTGCCGGGCACTGTCTTTCAGAGGAGCCGAGCTGAGGATGCAAATCCAAGCCCTCCTCTGCCTGTGGACGGGCCCAGGAGAGACGGGGAGGGACACCATAGCACACAGCTCACAAGGGCTTTGTGCGTCTTTGACCACGAAGCCTTGGGAGCTTCATGGAGAAGAGAACACGTGAGCAGCGTGAAGTGTGAGAAGCACGAGGGATCCCAGGTAGGAGCACTGTTTGCAGTCTGGGGTGTGACTGTCCCTCCCTGGCCAGGCCAGTGCTCAGCCTGAGGTGCTGCAGACATGGCTGCTTCCTAGCAGGGGAGTGAGTCCCACACGTGCTGCTCAGCCCTCACAGGGGGTGACAGTGAGAGGAGAGGGTGAGAGATGGAGAGAGGGAGGGAGAATGTGGCGACCGGAAAAGGTGACTCCTAAGGCTTCTCCTGGAGCCCTGTTAGAACTCAGCTCCCGATCCCTAGGTCTGCGCCAGGCCTGAACACAGCATTTCCCCCAAGGTCCGGTGATGCCAGCGCTGCCTGTGCTGGGGCCACACTGCGAGGCCACCGCCCTCAGCCAGGCTGCTTGGATTCCAGTGTCCAGAGAGGGCAGGGACAGGGCTGGGTGGGAGAGGGCAGACAGGTCCACAGGGTGTCACCCCGGGAGCTCCACACTTCAAGGACTCAGAGTTTGCTTTCCTGGGGTCCTGGGAATGGCAGATACCCAGGGAGGAAGCGAGTGTGGGTCCGCGTGTGACCCAGCAGCCGGGCTGCACACACAGCCCCGGCGCTCCGCAGGTCACAGACCCTGCCACACCCGAGGCTCCTCCCCCTCCCCACCCACCCCCAACCCTGACTTGCAGCCGGGCTGTCCCGGCCCCTGCTGTGTGGCTCTGACGTCACCAGAGGCGCCCGGAGAGTCCTCCCCGGACAGACGGAGGGGCGTGGTCTTGGGGGTGTGAGCCAACCGACAGGGTGCGGGGACCCGGAGAGGCTGAAGGCGAATTGCAGTGTTTCCCTGAGGAGCGCGGCCCCTCGCCTTTCTCTCGTGTGCTGCGGCGCAGTGGACACCAGAGGGCGCGCCGAGCCCGCTGCAGCCGCTGCGGTTGCTACCCACCCCCCACCCCACCCCCGACACCTCCAAAGTCCAAAGTTGTTTTGGTTTTAGTTTTGTCTGTTTTGCTTTGCTGTGCTTTCTTTCGCGGCCTGTGCTGATTCTTCGCATGTGCAATGCTTTCTGGTTAATTCCTACTGGTAGGTATTCGAATTTTTCTATTTTTAAAACTTTTTTTCATTTTTTCTCTTTTTTCTCTTTTGAGGTGCTGGACACGGGAGCCAGGCCCTGCACGCGCCGTCCAGTGGCAAGCTGCGTCCAGCGTCCCCAGTTCCCCTCCGGGGTCCCGCGCTGCGGTTTCTCAGTTTGAGTTGTCTTGTTTTGCTTTTCTCGCTTAGGATTAGCAGCACCCAGCCCTGAGGTGACTTTTTGAGCTGTTGTGCGCACCGGTTCTGTAAGGGAAACGCGCACGGAGCTTTCCTGTGTGTTTCTATTCCGCAGCCAGATTCCGTTCATCCCTGGATAACGGCTAACGCGGCCCCGGTCGGCGGAGCCCCTCACGCTGAGGACGCCCCTTCGCCCGTCAGCCCTGGCCCCGCGCCTGCCCTTCCTCTCCCGAGGCTGCTCCACAGTGAGGGCACCGTGGGGTCCACGTGAGATGGCGCAGCCTGGTGGGGGCGCAGACGGACTGGCTCAGTGCAGTCGCAGGGCCCAGGGGAGCAGAGCGCTAGCGCCACCACTCAGGAGCCGGCGGGTGCGGGTGTCCGGGAGGAAGCCCTGCGAAGGAGGACAGGGGCTAAGAGGAGGAGGGGGTGAGGGAAAACAAGACAGGGTTCTAGGTCTTTATCAAGACTCCAGTAGCGGCCAGGCGCGACGGTGGCCGCCAGTCATCCAGATTGCTGGTGGCTGGCCAGGTATGGTGGCGCACGCCTATAACCCCAGGTAGGAGGCTAAGGCAGAAGGATCGTTGCAAGTTCCAGACCAGCCTGGGCTACAAAGTGAGCACAAGGTCAGCCTGAACTGCATAGCGAGACCCTGTCTCAAAAAGACCAAGAAAACCCCACAAACAAACAAAACTGCTGGTGGCTGATGTAGCAGGATCTCAAGTTCAGCGCAGCCTGGGAAAAGGAGTGAGACCCGGCTGAAATGAAAAAGACAGGGTCTCAGTGGTAAAGCCTCCCTGTGTGCCACGCTCAGAACTAGGAAAATGACCCAACCACACTTCACAGAAAGAGAATCCTGAAATTCACACGGAGCCATAGTGCACCCGGGGCAGCTGGAGAACGACCGTGCAGGAGAACACTGCAGAGCATTGTGCACACTGAGGACACGCGTGCAACAGAGGACAGTGGTCAAAGCGGGGCGGCGTGTGCAGGAAGCACACACACAGTGACGTGTGGCAGGGAGCACAAAATAAACCCCTGTGCACACATGCGAGCGCTGTCAACCGAGGTGCCAGACCCGCGAGGGGGAAAAGACCAGTAAACAATACGTTGCTTGCACATGTACCTCTGATTTATTTCACTTATGAGTATGGTGTCTAATTGTGACCATTTGCCTACAAAGGCCCCAAATCAGTCCCTCTTTATAGCTGAGTAATATTCCATTATATAAAAATGCCACAGTTTTTTAATCCAGTCCTCTGTGGATGGACATTTGGGTTGCTTCCACAATTTAGCTATTACAAATTGCGCTGCTATAAACATGGGTGCACATATATCATGGTGATATGATGTTTTCAGATCTTCTGGGAAAATACCCAGAAGGGGAATAGCTGGTTTGAATGGAACCTCTAGACCTAGTTTGCTGAGAAATCTCCAAACTGCTCTCCACAGTGGTTTCACCAGTCTGCAATCCCACCAGCAGTGCAGTAGAGTCCCTATTTCTCCACAGCCTCGCCAGCATTTGTTATTGGATGATTTAATACTAGCCAGTCTTACTGGGGTGAGATGAAATCTCAATGTTGTTTTTATTTGCATTTCTCGAATGACTAAAGATGTGGAACATTTTCTCAAATATTTATTTGCCATTTGTATTTCTTTATCTGAGAAGTGTGTATTCATCTCAGATGCCCATTTCTGGATTGGGTCTTTGAATTTGGACAGGTACATGTTTTTTAATTCTTTGTATGTTCTAGATAGAAGACCTTTGTATGTTCTAGATAGAAGACCTTTGTCTGAGGGACAGCCAGCTAGGATTTTTTCCCAATTTGTGGGTTTTCTTTTTACTTTGCTGGTGATTTCTTCAGATGTGCAAAAACTTCTCAGTAGGATGAGGTCCCAGTTATTGATTCTTTTACTTTTAAAATAAAAGTGTCAAAAAAACAACCAAAAAAAGACCGATACACAGCGCTGGGGCCCCTCGCATCCATGGTCAGAAAACCACAGCGAGGCGGAGCTTCGTCTTTCCCGACAGGACTGAAAAACGGGTGAAGGACGCAAAGACCCAGCAGTGGGAAATTCCCGGAAGAAAACAGCAGGAGAAGCCGCAGGACAAGGTCTGCGGGAGGCTCCTCGGACCCAGCCCAAGTCCCCGGAAACAGAAGTGCAAACGGGCGGAAGCGATCCCGGAAGTGCGCGCGCTTCCGCCCGGGAAGGAGCCGCCCGCGGATCGCAGAGCGGCTGTGCGGGGAGGGGACGCGCACGGCCGGGGTGGTGACTAGGGTTCACGTTCACACGTCCTCAAGGACACCCACAGCTTAGCAGCAGGAAGAGAAATACCGCAACGTGATTTGAAAATGGGCGAAAGACCTGGAAACGTTTTTCATCAGGAGACGCCCGAGCGGCGGGCGCGTGTGTGAATACAGGGCCGGACGCGCGGATCACCAGGAAACGCGGTCAGAACGACAGCGGGGCGCCTCGCCCGAGTAGCCCGGCTGTCATCTGAAGGTGGATGTTAACGTCGCTCTCATGCCAGAAACTGCTGTGCAGGGCTGCGGAGAAAAAGGAATCGTAGGCTCAGCGAGGTGGCGCCGCCTGAGATCCCAGCACCCAGGAGGCTGCGGTGGGAGGAGCGGAGGGTCAGGCCAGCCTGGAGAACTTACTCGTATATGGAGATCCCGGCTCAGAATAAAAAGGACGGTGCAGGTGGTTCAGTGAAAAGCCCCTGGGTTCAATTCCAGCACCACACACAGGAGGGGGGTCCCTGCATCCTGTGCCCCCAGCTCCGTCCCGGTGCGCGGGGTGCTCACCCGGTCGTTTGCATTTTCTGGGAGATTTTCACACATCCGAGGAAGGCCACACCAGGCCGGGCTCCTCCCACGGCTCCCCTCCGGAGCACTGGGCGTCTGGAATCGCGGTTCCCTTCCAGTCCCCGCGCATCCCGTGGGGTCGGCGTCGCTGTTCCTTGGCTGCATTCCGGCGTCTGCAAACCTCACCCGGGCTCCGTCCCCGCGGCTGCTCCTCGCCTCCATCTTTGGGAGTTCTGTTTTCATTCGGTGGCCCATGTCAGGAATGGATCAAAGTCAGCAAACAAGGAGCGCATTGTTGGGCCTCTGCGCTCCTCCGGGACATCCTGTGCCCTTCCGTGCGTTTGTCCAGGAAGGGGAAGCAGAGCTTTCTTTTCCTTTATCATTGGTTCCATGGTGTTTCTCTTTCTGTCTGGCGTACTGGGGATGGACCTGAGGCTTTCACAGTGAGCTACACCCCACTCTTCCTTTAGTTATTCATTTTTTATTTGGAGGCCGAATGTGGCTGAGCGCCCTGACTGCACTGGGCTTGCCTTCCTCCTTTCTCAGCCTGCAGCACGCTGGGGTTACAGGTGTGTGTTGCACCCCTGACTCACCAGTTTTAAAGACACCAAGTGTGTAAGTGTGTAAAGTTTAGTACGTGCAGACTGTGCTTCCTTTCTGTGTTCTTTCTTTCCAGGTTTTCCTGGTCGTTCCTGATAGAAATGGAGACCCCACACGGAACCAGACCAGACCTTGTGACACGAGAGAAGTCTTTATTGGGGGAGGGACAGAGCAGCAGACTACCTAGCGCACCAAGGTAGCTCCCGAGATGAGGAAAGCGTGGGCCTTTAAGCTCTTCTTTTTGACGGGGGTGGGGTGGGGTGGGGTGAGATGTCCCTGGGCCAGAACAGCCTGAGCCCCGAGCGGCAGGGAGGGCGTCCAGGCCAGAATAGCCTAACGGCAGGAGTTGCCCAGGTCAGAACAACCCGAGCAGGTGAACTGCCAGAGCGAATGAGGGCGGGGATAGCTTTGTGGCCGAGGGGAACTGAAGTGGAACAGGTAAGGGAAGGAGAGAAATATTGAGAGTTAAAGTTTTCCCACGAGGGGGCGGGCTACCTTGTGACTTACCAGCTCCTAGACATTTCTCCTGTGAATTTGTGATCAATCCGATGAGCTTGAGAAGAACGCTGTTGAGGTCGCATCGGGCTGCGTCCCATCGCGAATCTCCTCCTCCGGCCAGCTGGGGTCAGACGAGCACCCTGGGAGCAGAGCCAGGATTACTGCGAGTTCGGGCCCAGCCTGGACCACGGAGGGATTGGAGGGACCCGTCTCGGGATGTGCCTGGAGGAGCCCTGAGAGTCCTTGACCCGCAGGTGAGGGTCACACAGTTTAAGGTCGGTGGGCAGCTTTACAGGCACAAGGGCAGCCCGGTGACGAGGTCTGGCAGCTGCCTTAAGGGGTCTTGGACTCTGGTCTTCTGAGCTTAGCAGAGATGGAACCCACCGGCCACGAGAGGGCGCCGTGAGCCGGCCAAACCTGCGAGTGCTGTGTGGTCCCAGCAAAATCCCTGCAGACCAGACTGTCCACAGTGGAAATTTCCATCCATATCGGGGTGTGCGCCTCTGTACTCCCAGCACTCGGGAGGCTGAGGCAGGAGGATCACTGGGAGTTCAGGCCAGTCCGGGCTACATACTGAGACCCTGTCTAAAAACAAGACAAAACTTACACAAACACCAAAAGCTACAGACTGACAGACACAGAGCTTTGCAAGCTTTCTGGTAATTCTCTATTCTTTTCTTCTAGGTAGAACTGCCTAATACAATGTGTTCAGTAGTAAATCCATGCGAATAGAGTAATTAATTAAGTAACCCGGGTGCAGGGGCAGTGCTTGTAATCCTAGCCCTCTGGGAGGCTGAGGCAGGAGGATGGAAAGTTTCAGGCCAACCTGCCCTACGTAGTGAGACCCTTTCTCAAAAAGCAAACAAGAAAGAGCTGGTGTGGTGCCCGAACCTATAATCTGAGCACACAGGAGGCTGAGACAGGAGGATGATCTCAAGGTTGAGGCCAGCCTGGGCTACAGAGCAAGACCCTGCCTCAACATAATAATAATAATATAGTGATAATTGGGGGAGGAAAGTGAGCTGAGCCAGATCCAAGAGAAGCAGTGGGAACATGACCAGGGGGAAGTGTGGGTTGGGGGCAGCCAGGCCTTGGGTGGGAATGTGGGCACGGGCCGGGGCCAGGGGAGGGTGGGGTCCTCAGCATTTCCTTTGCTTGGGGCACCCTGCTTCCCCTGCTCTGTCCTTCAGGGAAATCTGGGGAGACCAGGTTTACAGACTGAGGAACCTTCCATCAGGATCTCCCAGGAATAAAGCACCTGGCGTGGTGTCTCCGCGGGGACTTTGAGGTCCTAGGGCCCGCCCTGCCCAGGCCTGGCCAGGCTTTGGGGCCAGTGACGGAGGAGGATGAGCTGAGCGGCTGCTCCCGTGGTACCAAAGCGGGTCTGCCCTGCCCGGTCCAGTTCATGTGTGCGCCGGCCTCAGGCAACAGCTGGGCTTTCAGCCTCTGCAAGGACAAGCCTGGGAGCTGGGGCTTCATAGGGGGCACAGATGCCAAACCCCCAAGGCGCCCTGAAGAAGTCAGGGCACAAGGTCCAGGGCCCAGGCCCAACTGCCTGGCCAGGCCCTGGACCCCAAGACCAGCACCAAGGTTGCCAGGAAATGGGCAGGGAAGGACTAGAGGCCAGCATGGCATCCAGGAGGCCCCTGTACTTGGGCCTGGCCCTGCCCACTCCCCCCTGGTGCAGGGAACCCAGCAGCGCCTCTGGTAGCCTGTAGCTTTGTCCCCAGGCTCTGCCAACCGCTCAGAGGCCCAGGGCCAGGTTGGGGAAGGCTCCAGGAAGCCCGAGCCTCCCAAAGCAGTGGCACCCAGCATCTTCATGACCCTCACACAGGTGTTATACACTTTTCTCCAGGGCCGATTCCCTCCGTGCTCTACCACTGAGCCTGCTTCTGCCCGCCTCAGAGGAGGAGCCTTTCTTTTTTAAAGAAATATTCTTTTGCTGGGTGTGGTGCTGCATGCCTGTAATCCTAGCACTCAGAGGCTGAGGCAGGAAGATCACTGTGAGTTGGAGGCCAGCGTCGGCTGTATAGTGAGTTCAAGGTCAGCCTGAACTGCACAGCAAGACCTTGTCTCAAAAAGAGGAGGAATAAGGAGGGGAGGGAGAGGGGGAGGAGGGAAAGAGTTCTTACAATAATGTTTGTACGCTGTTGTTATCCAACAAAGAATTTGTTGTCCTGGGAATCGAATTCAGGGTTCCCCACCACCACCACCAAGGTCTACACTGTGTACACCAGGCTGGTCTCAGACTTGCAGCAATCCTCCTGCCTCAGCCTCCCCATGGCTGGGCAGGGCTGGGATTGCAGGTCCAGCCTGAATTCTTGGTCTTGTGCATGCTGGGCAAGTGCCCTACCACTGGGCTACATCCACAGCTGCCTCTCTGTCTTTCGTTTTCTGTCTTCCTTTTTTAAAAATTAGGTCTACGCTTGCAGAGATCCCTTGGGTTCTTGCTGCACCCCAGGAAGGAATGGCTGTGAGACTGAGGAAAAGATAGACCAGAGACAAAAGCCAGAATCAGGTGAAGACGCTCTCTCACCGGAGAAGGGGCGCTCTTCAAGACCAGTAGAGCCTTTATTTATACCCTCCGCAGGTTGGTTAATTTTAGCCTCTCCCCCAGCAATCAGCTTGTTTACATGCTTCAAGGAGCTCCTGTGTTCTCGGGCTCCCCGTGTTCTCGGGCCGGCTTCGGGCCGGCTTCGTCTTGCACCTGTAATTACTTTCCAGCTTTCACAGCTCCTGACACTCACTTTCTCAGCCCACCTCAGAAAAAAAAATTCTTTTTGAGATTGGGTCTTGCTGTGTAGCTCAGGCTACACTCCAACTCAAGGTCCTCCTCCTGCCACAGTCCCCTGAGTGGCTGGTGTGACAGGCGTGTGCCAGCACGCTTAGCCCAGCCAAAGGATTTGTGTAAAATATATGCAAACAGCTATTCCAACTCTATAATAAACGGACAAATAAAACAGCAAAAATGAGTGAAAGACTTAAACAGGCACTTTAGGGTAAAAGGCATTGGATAGGGCACGCGCACGTGAGGAAGTTCCTGTTGCCAGCAGTCCGAAAAATAGCGGGCAGCCAGCAAACACCCATCAGAAAGGCCGAAAATGAAAACCTTAGCTGTAACGCCGGCAAGCATTGTACTTCCACATACCGCCTCTAGGGGCGCAACTCTGCAAATCAGTTGTGAATCTCCGCAGGCTGCTGGGGCAGGCAGATGGCTCAGCCATTCGCTGAGCGGCACCGCCAGCTCTGCTGAGAGTCTTCTCACAGTCAAACCACCCAGTGCATGGTAGAGAAAGGAAGCCCTGATGCCAGGGAAACTGAGGCTGAGGATCGCAAGTATGACGCCAGCTGAGCCTGGCCTCAATGTGAGGCCCCGTTTCAATCCACAGTAGGACACAGAGACAAATGGACACACACACACGCACATGCGCGCACACACATGCACAAACACAATACATAAATAACCATTCCCATTCCTAAGTATTTGGTCAAGAAAAATGAAAATATGTGTATGTAAAGCTATGATCAAAAATATCATCTCCAGGCATGATGGCACACACCTGTAATCCTAGCACTCAGGAGGCTGAGGCAGAATTGCTGCATGTTCAAGGCCAGCTTGTGCTACACAGCGAGACCCTGTCTCAAAAAAAAAATCCACATCCATGCCAAACATGGTGCGCACGCCTGTGATCCCAGCACTCTGGAGGCTGAGGCAGTCAGTTGGCACCGAAGCCCAAAGGGAAAGGAGGAGGCCATAAACGCTGTGCAGAGTGAATCCTTAGCCTCTAACAGGAGCCCAGCTCAGGCACCCGAGCCAGCTCAGAGAAAGAGGAGCAGAAGTGCTCACAGCCCCTGACCTCTAGGCCTCCCTGTTTGAGGGAAAGCAGCAAAAACTGCCACAGCAGCAGGAGAAGGTAGGGAGATCTGGACCTGAAGGTGGCCGGGCTGCCCCTGTGCAGGTCTCTGCTGTCCCCTCTCTCCCTCCAGCCCCATGCTAAGAGTGGCAGATGGCGGTGCACCCAGGACTGGGGAGCCTTTCTGGCCCAGGCACGGGGAGCAGTGGGGCAGCTGCCTCCCTCTGCACAAGCCTCTCAGGATGAGAGTGCGCTGAGCAGGGCGCGCTACAGCCCAGTCGTAGAGCACTCGCCCTGCTTGCGAGGCCTGAAATCAATCCCCAGCCCAGCAAAAGAAAAAAAGGAGCCATATAGTGACACACACTGTAATCCCAGCACCCCAGGAGGCTGAGGCAGGAGGAGTGCTAGTGTGAGCTATTTAATGACTTAGGCAATGTTTCAAAACTAAACTAAATGAATAAAAAGAACTGGAGGGGCTGCGGATATAGCTCAGTGGCATAAGCGCTTGCCTGGCAAGGCTGAGGTCCTGAGTTCAATTCCTAGTACCAAAAAAAAGTAGCTCAGTGTGAAGGACCTGGGTTCAATTTCCACTACCACTAAAATAAATGAATAAAGATCAAAGAATTATCCTCTGGTCTGCACAGTAGCCCTCCCTCTCCCTTCCTCTCCTGGCCAGAGCTGGAGGACAGAGGAGAAGGAAGTTACCTCTCTCGGTCTCTGCTTCCCCACCATTTACCTTTCCCCCGTGTGTTCCAGTTTGGGTCTAAAGTGTCCCCAAGGGAAGCTGGTGCGCTTCGGGGTCGAGCACTTAAACCATCCAGCCCACTAGGCTGCTGAGCAGACAGTAGTTGGAGGGCGCTGGAAGCAGGGACGAGGGAGTGGGGGCTGGGCACTGGGTCTTAGGGACAGCCCGGTGCCTCTCTACGCCCTGCTTCCTGGGTGCCCCAACTCCCTTCCCCCAGGATGGCCTGCCCAGCTCAGGCCCACAGCAGGAGAACCAGCCAGCCACTGGCCAGGGGCCCAAGGAAAGTTTTCCTCCTTTTTTTCCCTGTGTAGCTGAGGCTTGCCCCAAACTCTCTGCACCAGGCTGGCCTCAAAGTCACGGTCCTGCTCCCAGCAGTTCCCAGTATCTTGGGAAGGCAGACCCTGGAGCAGGCTGTCACAGGCCCTTTACCAGGCCAGGGGCTCTGGCACTGGGAGCAGCGAGGGTCAGGGAAAGAGGCCCACACGGAGCGGAGGACGGGGCAGGGCCCCAACATTGCTGCAGTTCAAAGGCAGAACAGTCACCGATGTTGCTCACTAAATCCTTTTGTTTTTTCCTGAGGGTCAGGGAAGCTCTTTTCAGAACCAGGGAGACACTCGTCCCCAAGGCTCCCGGTTTGGCTGGGCTTCTCCTGGATCAGGGCTCCTTCCCTAGACCGCCCCTGACTGCGCTCTTCCATCCTCGGGAAGGCAGGGGCAGCCCGGCTCAGAGCCAGGGCGGAGGTGAGGACCTGGGAAGCGAGGCTCATTTCCTCCTCTGCGCTGAGATAAGCCAGGGGGCGCTGCAGCCTCCTCCAGGGCTGCCTTTCAGATCCAAGCGAGCTGTACCAGCCTGGCCACTGAGGGGCCGTGGAGACCTGGTGACAAAGACGCAGGCCGGGGCTCTGGAGGTGAGAAGGGTGTAGAAGCCACTTCCTCCCTGGACTCTTGTTTGTAGGGTGATGACAATGAAATCACCCCGACCCCAGCCGCAGTGCACAGGAGTCACCTCCAGAAACAAAGACAGCTGAGGCTAAGGCATGGGAAGAGGGGCCGGGGTACAGCTCAGTAGCATAAGCGCCTGCCTGGCAAGTGCAAGGTCCTGAGTTTGACTCTCAGCACCAAAAAAAGGAAAAAATATATATATATGTGTGTGTGTGTGTGTGTGTGTGTGTGTGTATGGGAAGATGCCTGTCGGTGTAATTTGTACACTTTTTGGGGTTTTGTTTGCTTGGTTTTGGGTTTTTTTTTTTTTTTTTTGATACAGGATCTCGCTATGCAGGTCAAGCTGAACTTGAGCTCACTTTGTAGCCCAGGCTGGGCTTGAACTCGCAATGATCCTCCTGCCTCAGCCTCCTGAGTGCTGGGATTACAGGCATGCGCCAGCACACCCAGTGTTGGCTTGTTTTTCGTTTGTTCCTTGGTTTTGCGGTGCTGGTGGTGGAACCCAGGGCCTGGTGGACACCATACAAGGCAAGCCCACTGTCACTGAGCTGTACTCCCAGCCCTACTCAGAGTGTTAAACTGAAAGCAAAAGTGTTCCTCCAGCAAGCAAAGATTGGATACATTGTGATACATCTAGTCTAGGAACTACTATCCAGTTATGAAAAAGGAGAGGGAGCCAGGTGTAATCCCAGCACACTAGGAGGTGAAGCAGGAAGACTGCAAATTCAAGCTTAGCCTGGACAGTTTAGTGACTGAGCAAGACCCTGTCTCAAAATAAAGTATTAAAAAGGGGGCTGGGGGTGCACCTATAGCCCAGATTCAATCGACAGTACAAGGGGGAAGAGAGGGGGGGAGAGACAGGAAAGAGCGGGCGGAGAAGGGGCGGGGCGCACCCCGGGGCACACCCTCCCAGCTTCCAGGAGGCCCTCCACTCCATGGCCAGAAGAAGTAGCGTTCAGCCAAGCTTAGCTCCCGATTCTTAGGAAGCTGAGGCAGGATCTCTTGTGTCTAGGAGTTCCAGGCTAACCTGGCATCAGAGAGAGACTGTCACAAAAATAAATTAAAATCGAGCGCGGGCACCTTGTAATCTCAGCACTCTGAGAGGGGGAGGCTGAGGCAGGAAGATCAGCCCAGCCTGGGCAGTTTATTGACTTAGGGAGATCCTGTCTCAAAATAAAAAATAAAGGTCGGGCAAGGCAGTACCTGCCTGTAATCCCAACCCTCGGAGGCTGAGGCAGGATGATCCTTATGAGCCATCCTGGGCTACAACGTGAGTTCAAGACCCTGTCTCAAAAAGCCAAAATAAATAAATAAAATAAATTGCAAATAAGCAGAGACTTCTGATGCATCTTCAAGTGATCCTATGGCTGGACTGGGAATTGGACCTAGACAGAGCCTAAGAAATCAGACATAAAAACGGATTCCCACGCCCCAGAAGGCAGTTCTGCTGTGTCGCATGGTTGGTCTCCAGCCCCGGGACTCCAGCGCCGCTCTCACCTCAGGCTCCAGGGCTGGAACTACAGGAGGGCGCCGCAACGCCCAGCTCTGAATGCGGATTTTAAAGATGATAATAGAAAACGATAGTAATCAGGGACTTGCGGTGTAGTTCGGGGCGGAGCGCCTGCCTAGCGTGCCTGGAGCCTGAATTACATTCCCTACCCGCAAAAGCGAAACAAAAACACAGAATACTTAATGTGGGGGAGGGGCTCAGTATCAAAACGCGCGTCGTGCACAAATCTCGCGCAGCAGAGGGGCTCATCGCTATCCAAATTTAGGCCAATGGGATTCAAGGAAAAAGGCAAGCCCCTCGTCCGCGTGCTCCTCGCCTGTGAGGCCCGGCCGCGGGAGCGGGGAGCAGTGCGTGGGTGCGCCGCGGTGTCCCAGTCCCAGCCCCGACCCCGCACGCCACCTCCAGGCCCTGCTTGGGGAACGCAGGCCGGTGACCCCCACCTGTACCGCCACACGCACGCGCGGGCTGTGGGGCTCGGAGGGGGCGCGGGGCGAAAGCTGTGGTGCGGAGGGACCGGGCCCCGCCTGGCCGACCGCTGCTGCGGGGTCGGAACCGTGACCGCTCTCCCGACGCCTGGGGACAGCGCGAGCCGCTGCCGCTGCGACGGACAGACGGCAGGCGGCACCCCAGGCAGCCCCGGTGGCACAGCGAGCGCGATAGAGGAAGGGACTGGAAGCCCCTCTTGTTCCCTCCTGGGGCGCTGGCACCGAAGCAGAGGCTGCTGCGGAGCGGGAGACACGGAAGAAAACCGTGGGCCACACAGCAGAGGGACCACATCCAGCCCGGCAAGCTGCCATCCCAGCCCTCGGGAGGCTGAGGCAGGAGGAGCACAAATTAAAGCCCAGCCTGGGCGACTGAGTGACTGATCGTGACTTAAGGAGACCCTATCGCAAAATAAAAATGGGGGTGTGTGAACATGCAGCTCAGTCTGAAGGCCTTGGGTTCGGCGCTAGGAAGAAAGGAAATCTGACAGAGATTTGAAGAGCTGGTGGCTTGGGCTGTGAGGAAGTGGCCAGGACCTGAGCTGGACAAGCACCGCGAGGCGGGGACCCAGCAAGACTGGGTGAGACCGAGGTCCGCTGGATGGGAAGTAGTTACAACAGTGCATCTGATTGTGCTTAAAAGCAGGCCTTTATGGTACCAGCCTGACCCCAGGGAGCACTGAGCTGCGTCCCCAGGCCTTGTCTCTACTTTTTTTTGTCTTTTCGAGACAAGGTCTCTCTATGCAGTTCAGGCTGGTCTTGAGCTCAGTTTGTAGCCCAGGCTGGTCTTGAATTTAAAACAATCCTCCTGCCTCAGCCTCCTAGGGGCTGGGATTACAGGTGTGCGCCTCTATGCCCAGCTTTTTTTTTTTTTTTTTTTGGTAACAGGAAGAGAACTCAGAGGCCCTTGCACTTGCCAGGCAGGTACTTGTACTTCTGAGCTATATCTCTGGCCTCTTCTCACTTTATTTGAGATCAGGTCTCACTAAATTCCCCAGGCAGGCTCCAAACTCCTGCTTCAGCTTCCAGAATAGTTAGGATTACAGACTTGCCCAGGTTCATGTTGCTTTTATCAGAAAGAAGTCAGTTAAGTAAAATACTTTGCTAATTAAAAGTGAGAGTAGGCTGGGGATATAGCTCAGTGGAATGAGCACCTGCCTAGCAAGCGCAGGGTCCTGAGTTCGATCCCCAGTACTGCCAAAAAAAAAAAAAAGTGAGAGTACCTTTCGCTGCTGGACGCTGCAGAGGTAGCACGCGTGATCCTTGTGTGTAGCCGCCGTCGACATGTGCTACGTGGCCTCTTACTTACTGGCCGTCCTCGGACAGCGTGGGCATCGAGGCAGAAGATGACCGGCTTAATAAGGTCATCGGTGAATTGAATGGGAAAAACATTGAAGATGTAATCGCCCAGGGGACTGGCAAACTTGCCAGTGTGCCAGCTGGCGGGGCTGTGGCCGTTGCCGCTGCCCCTGGTTCTGCAGCTCCTGCTGCTGGTTCGGCCCCAGCTGCAGCACAGGAGAAGAAAGAGGAGTCTGAAGAGTCTGATGAGGACGTGGGGTTTGGCCTGTCTGATTAAATTCCTTCCCCTCTGCGAATAAAGCCTTTTTATGTCTCTTAAAAAATAAATAAATAAATAAATAAATAAATAAATAAAAGCGAGAGTAAAAAAAAGTGAGGCTAAGGCCAGGCATGAGGGCACACGCCTGTAATCCTAGCACTCGGAGGCTGAGGCAAGAACATCACCTTGAGTTTGAGGCCAGCCTGGGTATGTAGTGTGTTCAGGGCCAGCCTGAACTACAAAGCAAGATCCTGTCTCAACACCCCCCCAAAAGTGATGGAAATGGCATGGTGGCACATGTCTGTAATCCCAATGTACTGGAGGCTGAAACAGGAGGATCTCAGCTTCTAGCCTTCTAGCAAGACCTTGTCTCAGCCATGTGTGGTGGCACACACTGGTGATTCCAGCACTGGGGAGGCTGAAGCCAGAGGATTGCTGTGAGTTTGAGGCCAGCCTTGGCTACAAAGTGAGTGCAGGGCCAGCCTAAACTACACAGTGAAACCTTGTCTCAAAAAGACAAAATAACAAGTCTTTGTCTCAAGGGGTGGAAGGTATATGGAGATATTTCTAAAACAGAGTCAGCGATAGCAACTTTTTGTTCAAAATATGTCCCAAAATTCCTATTAAGTGGGGTTCCTATTAAGGGAATATTAACTCTAATACTTAGAAACAGGTGTTACTATCAGTCTTTGCAGTACTGACAGCTGAAGCCGGGGATGCTATACCACTGAGCTACGACCCCCGCCCCCCAGACCTTTTATTTAGTGGACACTGAACCCAGGGCCTTTACACTGAGTGACACACCCAGCCCCTCTGTGTGTGTGTGTGTTTGTTCGTTTAAATTTTGGGACAGGGTCTTGCTAAATTACCAAGTTACCCAGGCTGGGCTTGAGTTTGTATCCTCCTGCCGGTCTTGGATTACACATGTGTTTGGGATTTTTTTATTTTGCTTTTACCTTTTTTTGGTGTCTTTGAGACAGGGTCTCACTGTGAAGTTCAGGCTGGCCTTGATCTCACTTTGAAGCCCAGGCTATCTCGAACTCGCAACAATTCTCCTGCCTCAGCCTCCCAAGTGCTGGGATTACAGGCGTGCACCACTACACCTCGTTGGTTTGGTTTTTTTGAGACAGGGTCTCACTATATAGTTTAGGCTAGCCTTGAACTCACTATGAGCCCAAGCTGGCCTCAAACTTGCAGTACCCTCTTACCTCAGCCTCCCCAGTGCTGGGCTCGCAGGCCCAGGCCAGCATGCGTGGCCACTTTCCCGAGATGGGGTCTTGCTAAACTGCAAGGGTGTCCTGGAACTCGCAGTCCTCTGTGTCAGCCTCCTGGGCAGCTGGGAATCTGTTATGAGCCGCCCCTCCCCCCTCCCCTCGCCCCACAGCTCCAGGCTCAGACCCGGCCCTCCCCATGCCCAGCAAGCCCTCCATCCCCGTACATTCTACGACACTGAGGCTGAGAGCCGCAGCACGCTGCCCCAGGTCGGGCTGACGCTGCTCGGCTGCTGCCCCTCCAGAGGCAGGGGCTGAGCGCGGGCTCCACTGCAACAAGTGTGGAGCTGAGGTGAGGCGGGCATTTGGTCAGGACTGATCTGCCGTGCAGAGAGACAGCTCTGGAGGCGCTGCTGTTGAAAACAATGAGCTGGGCCCAGCACTTGGGAGGCTGAGGCAGGAGCTTCGCCAGGCGTTAAAGCCAGCCTGGACTGCATAGCCAGACTGTTGACAAAACAAAACCCTGAGAAGGCCCTGTGCCGAGAAAGTCTCAGTCTCCCTTTGGTGCCCCGCAGTCCTGTTGCACGGCCTTCTCTCAGAACTGCATGCGGCTTTGCCCTGGGTGAGGTTTCTCTTTGGCACCTTCCCCCCATTTGCCCTTCCCTCAGATTGAGCCACATCCTCTACCCTTTCAAACTTGTTATTTGAAGTCAGGGCCTCACTAAGTCAGGGTGGGCCTAAATATCAGTCCTGACTCCGCCTCCAGAGTGCTGGGCTCACAGGTGTGCACCTGCACGGAGAGCTGCCAGCTCTGTCGTTGAGTTCTTGCTGGTAGGTTCACCTCAACTCTGGTGTGTGTCATCCCGTTTGATGTTTTTTTTTTTGGTTTTTGTACCAAGCACTCAACCCAGGGACGGCTGAGCTATCTCCCCGGCTGTTACTGTATGTGGGGCTCAGCCTCACGAGGTGGCTCAGGTGCAGTCCTCGTGCTTCAGCCTCCCAGGCTGCCGGGATTACAGGCGCGCGCAGTCCCACGAGACCCCTTCAGTCTTTGCATGTGAGGTAAAGATTGCTCCTTCCAATCGCTGGGTGAGCTTAGGTTCGAGGTTCTGTTACTGGTCATGGGTGGCGTTCACATTTGTTTCTTTTTTGGTGGTACTGGGCAAACCCAGCCAGGACCTTCACATGGAGCTGCATCCCAGCCCTTTTAAAATGTTTGTCCTGGTGGGGTTTGAACTCGTGATCCTCCCATCTCAGCCTGCCAGAGTGCTGGGAGTACAGGCATGCCCACACGTTTGCCTCTGGGATTTAAACAGGATGCTATGCTGGGTGCAGTGCAGCCTTTGCCTTCATGAGGGTGCTGTGTGGTGAGCTGTGTACCCGCTGAGACAGCATAGGCAGGAGCCATCACAGGCCAAGCCCAGGGCATGCTGGGAACGCAGGCGGAGCCCTCCCTGCAGGGTTAGAGGGTTGGCACAGCTGACTTCCCTGGGGGTGTGTGCCGTGGAGACTCTCTATCTTGGAGGATGAGCGTGGGTTTGTCAGTCAGAGAAGGGGATTCCCGGCATCTGGGGAGGCCGTAGGAATGGGGGTAGGAAAGGCCCCTGTCTTGGTCTTTTGGCACTTGGGAGTTCCGGGGCTTTGAAATTTCAGAGTCGCCCCCCCTGCCACAGGGGCTTTGAGTTGCTGGAGACCAGAGCACCGGGGTCCTCAGCGGTACACGTGTGACACCCAGGACACCCTGCTTGGTGCACTTGAGTCTTTCATCCCAGGAAAGGCAAGTCAGACCCCAGGGCCTGCAGGGCAGGGAGGGAAGGAGCAAGCGCCTCGAGCAGGTGCTGTGTCTGCTGCCCAGGAAATGCCTGAGGCTGGGCTGGGACACAGCCAGGGGTACCGACGACCTGAGGGGTGGAAGGGGGAGCGGAGCCCAACTGCACTTCCAGGACGCGGTTCCAGCACTGACGGCTGCCTGGTCCTGTCACACACTTCGGACCCAGGTCTGGTCGGGCACTTGGAGCCCCCAGCAGTTTCTCAGTCATGGAGGCCTCAAGGTCGGCTTTGCTGTCCCCATCCCCCGTCCCCATCCCCCCCATGCCTGGGTGCTTGTGACTGTCCCATCCCAGCAGGGCCCTGGATTCTGGCCTCGAGCAGTCCAGCTGAGGGGTGCGCATCCCTGACTGCCGGCCCCAAAGGAATGGAACCCGCTGTCCAGGGAGATCCTCCTCCTGCGTGCTAGGCTCGCCCCACCCCTGAGCCACAGCCTGAGCTTGGGCCCCAGAGTGAGCAGCAGCCCTTTGTCCCATTAGGCAGGAGGCTGGCCTTCCGCTGGGGGGGCGGGGGGAGCAAGGGGGGAACACGTGTTCTCACCTCACAGAGCCCCCCCAGCCACACACCCGGTCCGGCTCATCTTGGGCTCCCGGAGAATGCCGCGGCCACCTGGGTGCTGGAAGAAGGGCAGGTCAGCAGATGCTCTGCTCATCCGAGCTGGAAGACAACCCTTTGTAACGGGGTCCCACTGTGTGGCTCAGGTAGGCCTCAAGCTCATAATGATCCTCCTGCGTGCTGGTTACACTGTGTGCCACTATGCCTGGGTGAGCTGGAAGACAATTTAAGGATCATTGAGGGCCCAGCACTCTGGCAGGGTGAGGCAGGAAGATGGCAAATTCAAGATCAGTCTGGGCAACTCAGTGAGACCGTCTCAAAATGTCCTTGATTTGTTTGATTTTTGAGACAGGGTCTCACAGTGTAGTTCAGCTGGCCTGGAAGTCTCAGCGTCCTGGGGCTGAGCTCAGTGCCGAGGCCCAGGGTCAAGTTCCCCCAGTACTGTGAAGGACAAAACAGAAAGGGTCAGCCCTGCCCCCTCCACCCATGGCTTCTCCTCCCTCTCTCCTCTCCCTTCCATGTCTCCTCTCCCCCGCAGCAGTGTTACCTCCGGGGGAAGGTTGCTGGTAAGCCCTCAAGCACCTGAAATCCCAGTCAGGCTCCCAAACCCTCACACTGTCTCAGTCAGGCTGGGAAGGAAGCCCTGCCTGGAATCTGGGGGCGGAGTGGGGTTCAAAGGCCTGCACCAGGCAGGCAGCTGCTCGCCCCCACCCGCACCCCAGCCGCCTGTCCTAGGTGCACAGGACAGCGGAGGAGCGGGGAGCTCCGCCGAAGCTTGTCCCTGTGGGAAGGAAACAGCACTCCCTTGCTCCAGGCTTCCTGGTTAGGAAGGGAAACTGAAGCACGGGTGAGGGGCCTGCAGCCTCTGCCTTGCAGTTTTCTCCTAGCTCCTCCGCCAGCTCCCGCCTCTCGCTCTACCTGCAGATGCAGACCGAGGGCCTTCGGAGCACAGTCCTGGCAGGAGCTGAGACGGAGCTGCCTTCTGGGCAGCCAGCTCCTAATACTCCTCTACTCAGCCTCCCCGCCTTCCCTCTCTTTTGCCTTCAGATTGACAGAACCCCAGAAACAAATGGTTTCCTAGCCGTGTGTCGCCAGGCCCATGTGAGTGTGTGTGCGTCTAGGCATACATCCCAGGGCCTGTGCACCGCATCCTCACTTTTTTTTTAAATTTGGGATCAGTTTCACTACTTTTCCAGCTCTTTAAAAGTTTTGAGACAGAATTTCACAAAGTTGCCCAGGTTGCCTGGAACTTGTGATCCTCCTGCCTCAGCCTCCTCCACACCGGCCCCATCCAGTTCTTTCAGCCAGTTTCACAGTCAAACCGCAGCGCTGGGCCCAGGGAGGGTTGACCGGGCTCCCCACAGCTGAGGGCCCGCCCAACCTTCATGCAGCCACAACAGCAGCCACACTGGGTGGGGAGCCTCTCCAGCCCGGGCCCAGGAAGAGAGGCAGGATCGCGTTGCCGAGGAGCCTGTGAGCACAGAGAAGTCGAGAAGACACATGGGCGGGCTCAGCCCTGCTGGTCTCCTCCAGCCCCAAGAGCCAAGAGCCCTGGCCAGGTGGACCAGCAGCTTCGAAGCTTCAGACACGGCAGGAGGCGGGGGAGGGGAGCTGGGGGGAGGGAAGCTCAGCTTCAGTCGCCCGGGGCACCCCAGGAGGGGCCTGCAAGGACTCCAGACAAATTTAACTTGACATTCAGGTTCCCGGTCAATGCCGGCAAACACAGGGGTGACTTGGCTCCCCTGTCCAGTCACACGGCAGCCAGGACCAGGTGCCATGTCCTCCAGGTCCTTTCCAGAACGATCCTCTTGCTCAGGCCGAAGTCCCACTACTGCAGCCAGCAACTGCAGGCTGCAGCCCGAACCTGGGTGGCGCAGCAGGCAGCTGAGGGCGGTGTTCAGACCCAGGGGGAGTGGGGGGCCGGCCTGTCCGAGAGGGTTTCCAGGAGTCGGGGTGGCAGGCCCAGGGGCCCTCCCCTCCGCCGGGAGGCGTCTGTGCAGACAGCGGATACTGCCTGACAAAGGTGCTCATGGCTCTGAGTGGCCCGGCTGGGGGAGGACTGGCCGGGGAGGCCCTTAATCTACTTGCCTGGGGCAGTGGGTGGCTGAGCATGAGCCGACTTCAGCCCCACTGCTTGTGGATGTTCAAACTGATCTGTGGAAAAAAAGCGTCAGAGCTCACGGGTGTGGCATCCTGTTCATTTTCCACGGGAGGGAGATGGGCACAAGGATGATGCTGGCCATGGGACTCAGACTCCTAGGACAGACTCCAATGGGCTCCAAAGACTCGTGCACACCCCTGCCAGGACCAGGGCTAGCCACACCTAGAGGCCTGAGGCTGCCCAGCCCTTTGGGTGGTCAGCGGAGCCGCAGACCCAGGGAGCAGCCTCAGGTGGGGCTGGGCCTGGCTTGGCTGACATCCGGCTTCCTGGCTCAGGACTCTGGCCTCTCTAGCCGCTGGGAGCAGCTCCCCAATTTCCCTGGGGCCTTTATGTTGGGCAAGTGTGGGGACCAGGCAGACGGACAGACAGACATCTTCTGGTGCAGACGGGCACTTGAGGGCTGTTCTCTTGCAAACAGCATTGAGTTCTAGGCCGGTAGTGCCAGTCTCAGAACACCACCAGGCCCAGAAAAAGAGCCCAAGGGGCAGCTTAGGGAGGCTTCCTGCACCCCACGTCTCCTCAGGGCCTCCTGCTGGCCAGCCCCCCTAAACAGTCCAGCCAGGACCTGGGGAGGGGCAGAGGCCGGTGCTGGCGGGAGGCCCTTGGTGCTGTCTGATGCCCAGTCTCTGAGGGGATGGGGGTGTCTCGGGAGCTCTGGAAGGGGATTCTGTGTGCGGGGATTGGGGGTAGGGGGTTGGGGGCAGGAAGCTGTCCCCAGGGGAGCCATCCAGGCCCATTCAAGGGTTGAGCACTTGTTTAGGGTTGCAGGCTGCCCCCTCTGGGGACCGGGATTGTCCAGCCAAGGCCATTGTCCGGCCCCCTCCCCCAGGCCCTCCCAGGCCTCTTTGAACCTTAAGTCAGATATTTTTTCTCTGCATGCCCCCACCTCCTCAGTTTTCTCCACCCAGGAACTGAGGCAGGAGGCCTGGGATGGGAGGTGGGGAAGGGAGGCCCCGCCTGCCCGGGTGTTAGATGCGCAGGAGGTGGCCGGTGCCTGAGCAGCAGGTCTTGCCAGGGGGGCCACGGGCCTCCTCCTGTCTAGGTTGTGGTTGGGAGCCTCAGGCCCGGTGCCCCCAGAGCCTAGAAGGGGACAGTAAGTGGGTGTCAGTCCTCAAATCTGTGTAGGTGCAGTCTCCTCCAGCAGGCGTGCAGGCCTGGTGAGGCATCTGCCCTGAAGACGGGGTCCAAGGGCCAGGGACATCGCTCAGCCGCACAGCACCTGCCTGGCAAGGTCCTAAGTTCCACCTGTGGTACCAAAGAAATGGGGCTAGGCAGCCACGGCTGCGGGTAGCTGGGTGGCAGTGCCAGGATCCGCTTGGGAAGGCCTGGGTTTCCGGATGGGCTGAGGCGGCAGAGGGGACAGCTGGTTGGTGTGTCTGTAAACGAGTTGAGGTTGGCTCCGGGAGGACTTGGCATACACTCAGTGGTGCAGGCTCAGAGAGTGGCTGGGTGGGCCCCAGGGAAGGGACGGTGCCAGGGGTCTTTGGACAGGAGGTCAGCACCTGGGCCTGAAAAACATGGAGGTGACAAGATCCCCAGGCAGCTCTCGGTTGTCTAGGGCCCCGCCGAGGGCTGGCTGGGCAGTCCAGGGGGTCAAAAGGGAAGCCCTCAGGTACCTCTGGGAGGCACTCACTTGGGTGCCCACAGACGCTAGCACCATCAGGCCAAACCTTCGCCTCAGTTTCTCCCACCCCCTCCTCCACCCATGGGGCGGGGCCAGAGGTCAAGGCTAGGGGGTGGGATTGGGGAGGGAGAGAGGAGCGCAGCAGGTCCGGGAGCCCTCATTTCTCCAGTCCTCCGGCTGGGGGTTCCCTCCTCCCCATGGCGGGACACCTGGCGTCCGACTTTGCCTTCTCGCCCCCGCCGGGCGGTGGGGGTGATGGTCCGGGAGAGCCGGAGCCGGGCTGGGTTGACCCTCGGGCCTGGCTCGGCTTCCAAGGCCCTCCCGGGGGGCCAGGAGTGGGGCCGGGGGCCGGGCCGGGCTCGGAGGTGTGGGGAGTCCTGCCGTGCCCCCAGCCCTACGAGTTCTGCGGGGGGGTGGCATACTGTGGACCCCAGGTTGGAATGGGCCTGGCGCCCCAAGGTGGCCTGGAGAGCTCCCAGCCCGAGGGCGAGGTAGGGGCCAGGGTGGAGAGCAACTCGGAGGGGGCCTCCCCTGAGCCCTGCACTGCCCACACTGGCGTGAAGGTGGAAGAGAAGCTGGAGCCTAACCCGGAGGAGGTGAGAGCCCTGTGCCGGACAGGGTGTGGGGAGGTGGCCGGCCCCACAGGAAGTGGTCACTTGCAGCTGCTGCTCAGGCCTGCAATCCAAGGGGAACTGCGGGGCTGCCACCCTGGGAGACGGGTTGGTGGTACAGGTCATGCGGGAGCTGGGCCCAGAGACCCAGAGAGGCTGGAGCTCCAAGTGAGAGTCGAAAGCTTGCTCGAGCCAGTCTTGCTCCGGCCTCAGTCCTGGTCTAGGGCTCCTGTGGGCTTCGCCGCTGCCTGGGCTCAGAACACGGTGCCATCAGCCCCGCACCAGCTTTAGCCTGGGGGAACACAGGGCCGTCCCACCCACCCTTGGCTCGGTAGAAAAATTTGATCCTTATCAAACCCAGGATCTTGGCCCTAGGGTTGAGCAGGGCCTCAGGACCTAAACGGTGCTTATCCCAGGTTATTGTTCCTGGAGGCTAGGGTGTGACTGGTCTCTGATAGGCCGCTCTGCCCGGGTTCACTGTGAGCCGAGGAGCTGACTTTACCTGTGTCAAGTTTAAGGTCTCCTTGGTCTTCACCTCGGGCACCATCATGCTAAATGCACAACCTGGGGCCTCCTCGCTCCCTGTGGGGAGCTGGAGGTGCCAGTTTGACCGATTTCGGCCTTGGTTTCTTAAAGAAACTAAGCTAAAAAGAAATAGTGGGAGATGCTATCTCTGGGCCACTGTTTGCTACGGGACTGAAGGCCTCTACCCTGGCTGGGGGTCACTGACTGTAGCAGCTGGTATAAGCAATTCACTAGTACTTGTTTGTTTGCTTGCTTGTTTTGATCTTTTGAGATAGGCAGTTCAGACTGGCTTTGAGTTCAGAGTGTAGCCTAGGCTGGTCTCAAACTCGCAACAATCTTCCTGCCTCAGTCTCCCGTGTGCTGGGATTTCGGGCGTGAACCACCATGCCCGGCAATGACCTACTGCAAAGCCTCCATCTGTGAGGCGAGGGTGAATATAGACCCGGGGTGATGCTGGCTGTAATGGCTGCAGTCGGGATCCGCTTCCCAGGTGCCTGGCTGTGGAGTTTATCCAGCAGCGTCTCCTTAGCCCGCACATCGTCTCCTGGGGAGGCATCACCCGCGCGTTCACAGGTCTTCACTGCTCAGAGAAGCAAGGATTCCAAGTGTGGTTTAAATGGGATTCGGGAAAGTGGAGAAGGCAGAAGAGGGCGTTTGTAGGTTTGCATCCTGGGCTGAGGAGAAGTTGGGAGGAAAAGCAGTAACCACCAAGCCCTTTCCCCGGGGTGAGCCTCCCGGATGCTCCCTGGTGTGTTCCTCCCCTGACCACCTTGGAGTGCCCCGGGGCTCGCTCCCTTGCCTCTGCTCTATCTCCGTTTCCCGCCTCACGCCCACCCCCAGGTCACATGCCGTTTGGAATCAGGTGACCACCGCCGCTTCTATCTGGGGTCGGGGTGGCCACAGCTTCTTAGCGTCACAGCCGGAACTGGACCTTTCTGGTTCCCTTCCCATCAGAGACAATGCTATATTTACCTTGGAAATACCTGCCCATCCCTCTGCCCCCTAGCTACCTGTGCCTTCTCAGTTGTCAACTGAAAGTGGGCGTTTCCGGATCATTCCACTCCGAGCTAAAGCTACTGCAGGGCCACAGGCCCCACCTAGCAATTCCCCCCTGGACATCAAAAATCACCTTTGGATTTCTGGTTGTTGTTTTGAGACAAGGTCTCACTGTGTAGTTCAGGCTGGCCTTGAATTTATGGCAATCCTCCTGCCTCAGCCTCCCAAGTGCTGAGATTACAGGCTGGAATTTCCACATCCGGCTGGATTCGTGTTTAAGATCGCCGTCCACCCCTGCTGTCCTCTGTTCCTGTACCCTACTCTGTTTTGCTATGATTCTCTGATCAGCAGGGGATGGTGATGTGTTTAGCTACATTAGAATGTCAGCTCCATGAGGTCAGGGCTTTTGTCCACTTTGTGTAGCTGCTGATTTATAGAAGGTGCCCAGGAAATCTGTTGACTTAACCAGTGAGGATGCAGAAAGATACAGTAAAAAATAAAGGATAATCTGACTTTTAAAAAATCTAATGACACTGATTGCTATTAATTTTTTGTTCTTGCTCTTTGCTGGGTGTTTGAGACCTGGTCTTGCTGTGTAGTTCAGGCAGGTCTTGAATTCACAGTAGTCCTGCTGCCTCAGCCTCCCAAGTTCATTTGCTTGCAGCCATGCACCATCACTCCTAACATGGTTGTGGGTTTTCCTGTTTTGTTTTGTCTTGTTGAGACAGGGTTTCCCTATGGAACTCAGGCTATCCTTGAATGCACTCTGTAGCCCAGGCTGGCCTCAAACTTGCAGTGATCACTGTGTTTTCTTGTTTTGTCTTTTTTTTTTTTTTTTTTGTCTTTTTGAGACAGGATCTTACTATGCAGTTCAGGTTGGCCTTGAGCTCACTTTGTAGTTCAAGCTGGTCTCAAACTTGCAAAGATTCTCCTGCTTCACCCTCCCGACTGCTGGGATTACAGGCTTACAGGTGTGTGCCACCACACCCAGCTTGTTTTGTCTTGTTGAGACAGGGTGTCACCATGGAACTAGGTTATCCTTAAATGCACTCTGTAGCCCAGGCTGGCCTCAAATTGCAGTGATCTGCCTCAGCTGCCCGAGAGCTGGGGTTACAGGTACGCCTCACCATGCCTGGTACGGAACGTTGTGTGTGTGTGCGGGCCACGTTTGCTCCCTGGAACCAAGCTGGAGAGGGTGTAACTGAATATAAGGTCAGCTAAACTCCCTGGGCAGGTTAACACTGGATCAAGGAGCCCACCTTGAGCAGCAAACTAGCAGATGTAGCAGCGGCACAGTAGCAGATGTAGCGGGCAGGAGCTCACTGACTCATCCTCACCCTAAGGGGTCCTCCTGGGGGCCAGAGCCCGCCTTTCCACCCTTTGAGGGGTGCTCCTGGTGTATGGAATGTGCCCGTGTTAGGCGGGCTGCTGAGGTAACTCCCCCAGACTGTTCCTTGGGGCTACCAAGGATTCCTGAGCCCGACTAGAGAGAGGGTCCAAAAACGGCAGTCAGCATTCTTACAAGTCCTCTGCTTTTTTTAAAAAATGCAGTCCCAGGACATCAACGCCCTGCAGAAAGAATTGGAGCAGTTTGCCAAGCTGCTGAAGCAGAAGAGGATCACCCTGGGGTACACTCAGGCCGATGTGGGGCTCACCCTGGGCGCTATCTTTGGTGGGTCCCCATCAGCATGTACTCAACCACAGGGGCCCCGTCTCCCCCAGCAAGAGGGACATCTGTGCCCGAAGGCTGGCCAAGAGGGGAGGGCTCTGGGGCAGGAGAGCCCAGGGCCTTGAGCTGCTCTGCAGAGTGGCAGGGGGCTCCCGAGGTCAGGCCCAGCTGCTCCCTCACGCCCTTACCTTCCTCTCCCAGGGAAGGTGTTCAGCCAGACCACCATATGCCGCTTCGAGGCGCTGCAGCTCAGCTTTAAGAACATGTGCAAGCTGCGGCCTCTGCTGGAGAGGTGGGTGGAGGAGGCAGACAACAACAACGAGAACCTGCAGGAGGTAAGGGAGGGCGCCCAGGAGGTAAGGGGCGCAGCTGAGTCACAGCCAGGTCCCACACCTGCGTCTCAGGTCCCCCCCCCCCCCCCCCCCGCCCGCAGAGGCAGCAGGTTTCTCCTCTCTCCTCCATTGTTTGGTTTTCGAGGCAAGGTCTCACTACGTAGTCCAGGCTGGCCAGAGGTCTCACTCGCAGTGACCCTCCTGCCTCAGCCTCCTGAGTGCTGAGATTACAGGCTTGTAGCACCATGACCAGCCTCTTCTGTTTCTGTGGCACTCTGGTGACCGAGCCCAGGGCCGTGCAACGCGGTCTGATTGTGCTTGACTTCCAGGCGAGGCCAGCACTTTGCACTGGCCTGGGAAAAGGTCCCGAACTGCCGCTCACCTCCTCAGACTCCAGGGACACAGCTAATCACGGTGTCCTAGCACTCTGCTCCCAAGGCACTCAGCCCTACGCCCAGCTTCATAGCCCGCCTGTCTCTCTCCCGCCTTCCCAGAGATGCAAAACGGAGAGCCTACTGCAGGCCCGGAAGAGAAAGCGGACAAGCATCGAGAACCAAGTGAGGGGCAACCTGGAGAACATGTTCCTGCAGTGCCCGAAACCCACGCTGCAGCAGATCAGCCGCATTGCGCAGCAGCTGGGGCTGGAGAAGGATGTGAGTACCCCGTCCAGGCCCCCAGCCCCCAGTGGGTCAGGTGGGGGCTTCTGCTCCTTCCCCCACACCATCTGGAGCTGTGGGCTTTGGGTAAAGTGACAGAACTGAGCCAGACCCACTTCCTGGAGGTGACACCACCACTATCTTGTGTCCTCTCCAGGTGGTCCGAGTGTGGTTCTGTAACCGGCGCCAGAAGGGCAAGCGATCGAGCAGTGACTACACTCAGCGGGAGGAGTACGAGGCTGCAGGGTCCACTTTCCCGGGGGGCCCTGTTTCCTTTCCTCTGGCCCCAGGGCCCCACTTTGGCACCCCAGGCTACGGAAGCCCCCACTTCACCACGCTGTACTCCTCCGTCCCTTTCCCAGAGGGGGAAGCCTTTCCCCCAGTGTCTGTTGCCGCCCTGGGTTCTCCCATGCACTCAAACTGAGGCTGAGGCAGCACCATTCTTCCCAGAGGTGGCCGGTGGAATACAGGGAGGAGGCAGGGAAGGAGCTGGAGTCTAGCAGGGCTTTGGGGTTAAGTTCTTCACTCACTAAGGAAGCAATTAGAAGCACCGAGGGTGGGGGCAGGGAGTTTGGGGGAACTGGTCGGAGGGAAGCCGAAGTTCAATGATGCTCTGGATTTTAATCCCCTCATCACTTTGATTTTAAATAAAGAAGCCTGGGGCACAGTAAAGGCTTTTGTCTCTGGTTTTCCTTTAGTTGCTGGAAAAGTAGTGGGGGTGGAGGAACCCGGCAGTAGACACGAACTGCTCTCATACCCAAAAGGGGTGCCACCTAAACTGCTAAAGGTCAGACATTGCCGAAGGGGAGCTGGGCCTGGAGCCCAAGCACATCTGTAGAGGGTCCCGGTAGGCAGCAGCTGCCCCTTGGGGTCCTGAAGGTCTAAACTGAAGGATCATGCACCTCTGCGCAAAGATGCAGGCACTGGTGAGCCATGACCTGATCAAGGCTGGCTTCCTGAGTCACTGGGGTGCTCTCGAGTGCTTTCGGGCTCTGGTGAAGAACTCAGGTCCTCAAGTGCCTGTCCCTCCCTACTACACACCGCCTGGCCAGCTCTACCCAATGCATGCTCTCACTGGGTAATGGGGATTGAACCCAGGGCTCTCTGCACTGTGCTAAACCACAGTGTTTATCTACCATGTCTCATTCATTGTGATGCTCAGGATTAAACCCACGCCTTTGCACTGAGCTAGCTCCCCAGCCCTTTTTATTTATTTTGGAGACAGGGTCTAATTAAGTTGCCCAAACTACCCTTGAACTTGGGCCCCTCCCGTGCAGCCGGGACTGCGGGCACGCACCACCGCACCCGGCAGCTGAGCACTCCCAGCTCCATGTGTTCTCCACGCCAAGGCCCACTTGGTTTCTAGTAGGTTTTGAGGCTTCCACGTACCCTGGCCATCCGAGGCTCAGCCAATCACCTCACCTCACTTCTGGCTCTGCCAATAGCTAGTTACGTGCCTTTGCTTTGGAGCAGTTTCCTTAATGTGTGGAAGGCATGGGTTGGCAAGTTTAGAGAGGAGGGGGATAGGCCTGCCCGCTAGGTCACAATAACCTAGGTTGAGGTGTAAGGCTTGCTTATAAAGGACTACAGAAAAGATGGGCTACTTGGCGACGTAGTTCCACAAGGAAATCACAGGTACGGTGTGTGTGCGGGCCAGAAGCTTAGGCCATACCGGGCCAGCTCAGTCTGCTACAGCTGCTTTGCTAGCTCTTCCCTGTTAGTGAAGGTGAACCCTGTAAAAGCTGTCGTCCCATGAACTTGATCAAGTCCCAAATCCCTTTATTTTGGGTTTTTAAAGGCAGGGTGTCCTCATGTTGCTCAGGCTAGCCATGAACTTGCTGTATACCCTCAGGTGACCTTGAATTCCCGATCCTCCTGCCAAGGGCTGCTGACTCTTTGGCCTACGAGCCTGCTCCACCTTTTCTTTCTGGTGAGCAGGTTCCTGCAGTTCTCTGCTTATCCCCTCCATTTGCTCAGGAATTGGGAAGCAAAGCACATCAGAAGAGTAGTACCCGGGAGTAGATGAAGCTGCTTGTTCTTTATTTGGAAATATAAGCAAAACTCTGGAAAGCATAGGCCAGAAACCAGCTCCAGGGCACGGAGCTCACAGTGGGCAGCAGGATTAGCCAGCACGAGGACTCTGGGAGCCGTGCTTTCCCCAGCACCTCAGGCGGTACCATTAAGACCAGGCGCTCCTTCCCGGGCACAGCTTCTGCAATTGCTAGGTGCTGCCAGGCACTGTGGTGTCCATGGCGACCAGGCCTTGCACCCCCGTAACACATTCTAGCTCCTTCTTTGGCAGGAAGTTAGCTTCTGTCACCTTGGCCACTAGGGTCTGCCCAGGCCCTGAGTCAGTATCTATAGCAACATCTTGGCATCATCCCCCCTGCAGTGGGAGGGAAGAAGGAAGAAGGAAAGCATTCTTAGGGTCCCACTGCGTCCAGTGTGGGCTGGAGGTGCTGGTTCCATCCTCTGGTGCCCTAGTGGTGGGCCTCAGAGCAGGAGGCCAACGTGGCACCTTGGGCATCGGAAGTCGGCCTCCCTGGCAGCGCGGATGCTGCAGCCAGCACAAGCCATGTGGTACCAGGTGTCACAACCATCACACTGAACAACCCAGGCTGTCATCCTGGGGCAGGCTGCAACCAGGGGCTGCACAGGGATCTGTGCTCCCAACTGTAGGGGGAGCCCTGGGGGTGCTCACTGGGTGCTTCAGGGAACAGCCCAGTCGATTTCTCTTTTTCTGCGGTACTGGGCATTGAACTCTGGACCTTACGCTTGCCAGGCAGGCACTTATTCCACTAAGCTGTATCTCCAGCCCCGGCCTAGGCAATTTCTGAAGGAAGTGACAAATACCAGCGCCGCTGCAAACCTGCAGAAGTCTAGGTTTTGGCCCTGGTGACCACAGGGCAAGCCCTGGCTGTAGCCCTCTGCGCCCAAGAAATTAATCCTCCCCTTTTTTGAGACAGGATTATCCAGTGGAGCCCACACTGGCCTTGAGCTCTACCCTCTGCCTTCTGTGCTGGGATAACAGGTGCATAGCACGCTGCCTGTCCGACCCTCATCCGTCTGACCCTCACCCTTCAGCACGAGAAGGAGGAGGTCAAAGTCCTGAAACACAGGGACTTAGTGCTGGGGTGTAATTCAAGGTACAGTACTTGCCTAGTAAGAGGGAAGCTACGGGTTCCATCTCCAGTCTACCAAAAAAAGGGCAGGAATCCCATCTGCCAACCTGCACAGGGCAAGTGTTTGGTGTTTGCCATGCTGGAGCCCTAACCCAGGTCTTTACGCTAGGCAAGTGCTCTGCCACTGAGCTATATCTCTAGACCCAGCCCAATGGGCTTTTTTTCTTTCTTTCTTTCCTTTATTTTTTTTTAATTTTTTTTTTAACAGGGGTCTCGCCAACTTACACAGGTTGGCCTCAAACTTTGGATCTTCCTGCCTTGGCCTTACAAATAGCTGAAACTATAGACCACCACACCCAGCCAGGATTTTTTTTTTTTTTTTTTTTGTCTTTTTTGAGACAGGGTTTTGCTATGCAGTTCAGGTTTCCCTTGAGCTCACTTTGTAGCCCAGGCTAGTCTTAAACTCACAACGATCCTCCTGCCTCAGCCTCCCAGGTGGGTGCTGGGATTACAGGCGTGCGCCGCCATACCCGGCTCCTACATGTATTTATTTATTTTATTTTTTTTAATTTTTTATTTTGCGGTACTGGGGATCAAACTCAGGACCCTGCGTTTGCTAGGCAGGCGCTTATTCCACTGAGCTATATCCCCAGCCCTCCTACATGTATTTAAACATCAGTGCTAATCCTGGTCTGGCCATTCCAACTTGTACCTCCCAAGAAGAGGGGCTTCAGTCTGAGGCTCTGCAAAGGGACCAAAAGTTGCTCAAACACCAACAGGAGGCTGAGGGACTGCACCGACTCTGCTTACCCTCCGGGTGTTAGTGGGGCCTTCTCCACACGGAGCTTCTTCCTGGGCTCTGGAAGCACTGGGGGGCTCTGGGGAGCCTCACTTTCGTCATCCAGCTCTGCCAGCACTCGGTGAGCTGATTTCCTCCGGTTTCTTGGGGGTGGGCCGGGCCTGGAGGCCCCTTCCCGGGGTGGGGTGGGAAGGGGCAGGCTCTGGGGCCCACCCCCACCCCGGGAGAAGGTGAGGGGCTGGGGCTGGAGTTTGCTGAGGCTGCCGATGGAGTTGAGGATCAGTGTGGCCTTAGGAGCAGGGGACAGTGTGCTGAGGGGCCGCTGTGGGGCCCCCTGGGAGGGCAGCATGGGCCGGAAACCAGCCCTAGCCCCGGCTTCTCCTGACCGAGGGGTGGTGATGGCAGCAAAGTCCTGAGGTTTGACCCGGACTTGCTGGAACATGAAGTAGAACTCCGAGGGGCTGGAACCCGGGGGCTCTTCAGGGCCAAAGGTCAGGAGGTCCCCATCACTCAGCTCCAGCCTGTGGCCCCTCGGGAGCCGGACATTATTGACCAAAGTCCCTGTGGATGGCGGGGCAGGACACAAATGACAAGAACAGAAGTGACCAGTCAGCAGCAATCTGACCTGTTTGGTTTCCAGGGGAACGGGAAGGACAATCCAGGTCTCCCAGGCATTCTGAGCCCTTCGGTCGGTGATGCCACATACAAGCTCCTTGTTGGCAGGAGCCACTTCTCCCGTAAGTGGCTCCTTCCCCGGCTCACAGCTCCAGGCTCCCATGCTGCCTTTGGCTGCCTCCACCTCCACAGGTCGGCTCAGCATGGCTCAGAGTCTGGCTCTGCTACTCCGAAGCTCCATGTCCTAACCCACCTTCCCTGCCTGCTGTGCCAGGGTGTCAGAGCCGCCTACACCAAAGCACTTGGTGTCCAGCTCAGAACTGGAAGCAGTAAGTGAACGTTGGCCACACCACAGTCCCAGTGCTCGCTGCACTTCCAGAACAGCTTACCTAGCCTGTGTTTACCTAAGAGGAGATTACGACCTGCAGTTTCGCCAGGTTCTAGTGGCAGAAAACTGTAAACCCAGGCCTCTGTGCAGTCTTAAATTGGGAAGGAAGACACGCCCAGACCCTTAAAATACACTCAGCAACCCCCAAACGCGGGAGGGGTGCCTCTGCAAGGCTGGACACTGAGTCAAGCCCAAGCATGGCCCCAGAACACTGCTACTGCAACACCTGCCTGCGGCTGCCATGGACCCTGGATCAACCTCCCAGCCCCTTTGTGAACTAAAGAGCCGGAACAAGGGCCAGTCCTCCGATAGCTGACAGTGCATATTTCTGATGGCCACACAGGGCTGGACCACTGCTGCCCAACCTGTCAGACCAGGAGGTAGGTGTCTGGGGTTCTGGTGGATCCCCTGGTTCTAACCCGGGGCCATCCAGGGGTCGGGCTGCCCCGGGTCAGAGCTCACCTTGGCTGCTGTGGTCCTCCAGGCTGACCCTCCAGTCATCACCCCGGCGCTCGGCATGCAGCTCGGCGTGGACCCCAGAGATGAGGCCAGGCTCCTGCTGGGGCCGCAGGGCCACATCGCACAGGTCGGCCCTGCGGCCCAGGCGGTAGGTGCAGCCGGCCCCGGTGGGCGGGTGGAAGGTGTAGAGGTCTCCGCCCCTGCCACCCCCTATTCGCAGCAGCTGGAAGCAGGGCAGCATGGGCAGTGCCTTCCCGGCAGCACCTCTCCCACTTAGGAGTCCATCCCGGGCTGCGCTTGGGCAGCCTTCGCTCGCCCAAATCAGTCCGCTGCAGGCGGGGTGCGCCGAGTGCGATTTCAGCCTGGAGCACACAGCCAAGTAGGGCAAATTCGATGCAAAACTGGCTTTTCAGCAGACTGGCGATCTTAAAAGTCTGAGAAGGTCCGGGCGCGGTGCAGCAGCAGGAGCGCGTCCCGCGGCGTCTCAGTTGAGCTGGGTCCTTGGACAAAGCATCCAATCTGTGCAAGACAAGGACACATTAGGCCGCTCGAGGCAGTGTGCGCGGGAGGCGGGACGGCCCGCTGTCAAACCTGCTTCTCCGAGGACAGCCCCTCCCGCACGTCTGGAGCCCTGGGGAGCGGCCCACTGTCATCCCCAAGGTGCGGCGCGAACGAACGGGCTCTAAAAGGCCAATGAAGCCAGTTCAACCCCCTGCTTTCCGCTTCTCTGCGGAATGAAAACAGAAGGGGCTTCTCGCGACCTGCAAGGCAAACCAGCCTTTTCCCTCCCGGCCTCAGCCAAGTTTCAGATCTACCCCTGCCGTGCGGTCTTTGGTCTTCGGTCCAGGGCGGCCCTTCGGAGTCTGCCGGCGCGGGCGCACTCCGGAGTTTGACAGCCAGGAAGCCGGAGCGAGGAGGGGCACGGCCTCCGCGCGCGGGCAGCGTCGACCCCTCCTTCGGAATTCCCGGGTCCGAAGAGCCCTCCCCATGCCGTTTCCGATTGGCCAGCTCGTTCGCCCTCCTCCACTCTATTGGGCAACAATCGGAGTGGGTTCTTCTCCCAGCTCCCGCCTTTTGCCTTTTTTGATTGGCTCATAACTTTTCCCGGGTTCCCGGAGCGAGGAGGAGTCGCCAGGGCGCGGAGACGCCGGACGCGTTAATTGGGCCAGCCTTAGACGTCACTGCGCCTGCGTACACCTCCCCATTCCTTTCCGGGCAAAATAGAGCTTCTCCAGGGGCCCGCCAACTCAGCCGCTTTGCGCAGGCGCAGTCGGCGACGGGGGGGGGGGGCGTGCTGGGCCGGGAGCCGGGTGCAGCCACAGGGCTAAGGGGGCGCTCGAGCTAGGTGAGAAGCGTCGGTTGTGGGTGGGGAGGGGCTGGGGGTGCGGGGTGGGTTCCGGAGGCTGCGGGAAAGGAGCGGCCCAGGCACGAAGCGCGGAGGTGGTCAGGGTAGCCTTAGAGCTCAAGGTCCGGAAAGGCGAAGACGCGGGGCGTCGGGAAGGACGAGGAACTGGCTGGGCTCTCAGCTGGGGCGGGGCGGGAGTGAGGGCCGGCGCGCCTTCTTCCGGAGCGGAGCAGGTCGGGGTGTAGCAGAGGCGGGGCCAGAGTGCCCGGGTGGGGTCCCGCCGCAGCGCGTGGGGCCGCTGGGGAGGGGCCGGGGGTCTGGGGGAGATTTCGGGGGCTGGCGTTTCTGGTCCCCTGGGGTCCGCCGCCGGGTCCCCGGGTGGAGAGGAGGCGTCCAGCGCTGCGGGGCGCCTGGCGGTCCCTGGCCGGGCTTCCGCCGGAGATGGGGCGCGGGCCCCTGCGCCGGGTCCTCTGCCCTCACCTCCGCCCCGCAGCGGTGGGGATCCGAGAGACGCCAGCAGGGTAAAGACACTGCTCCGAACCCCGAAAGTAGGGGCAAAGCCCGGGACTCCCCGCGACCAGCCGTCTCAGTAAACTTTCTCCGTGGTGTGTTACTAGCCCTGGTGTCAGACAGGCCAGGACAAGCCCGCGGGCGGTCCTGGGGCCTCACCTGCCCCTTTCAGGCAGGGACCTGCGTAGAGCCGGGGGACCCGGCTGTAATTAAGGATTCTCTGTGATGGAGGCGTTCTCTGTGGAAGGCGTCCTGGAAATTGAATCGGAGTGTTCTTGTTTTTCCACCTGTTCAGGGGGCCGGGCCGTAGATGGCTGGAGACAGAATCTAGAGCCTTCAAAGGCGCGGAAATGCTGCCACCTTCAGGTCAGCGGGGCGCCGGGGGGCCCGCGGGTGGACCAGGGCGCCTCTCCCTGCAGAACTGACTTCCTGCGCTTGCAATTCTCCAGGTTTCGAAGGGCTGGTCCCCCCCTCCCACTTCCAAGTTCGGCCCCTTCCCACTCAGCCAAGAGTGGCTCCAGCCTGGGGCCCAGACATCACCCTCCTCCAGCCCCCGGACTATCAGGATGGCTCAGAGAGGCCCCCGCAGCCTCGGGTGACCGCGTGGGAAGGGGATGTTTCCGGCGATTGGCGTGGGACAGGTCGGAGAGTCAGGTAGGGACCCACTGCCACCGTTTTCTGAGACTTGCTTGATAGTGACTCTTGACCGAGACGGGTTCCTAACCCTATCCGGGCCCTTGGGTCTATTGCTTGTGCGTTTGTACATAGGCAGTTACAACAGCACTTAAATAATAAGGCCATGTGTTAAGACACTGGAGACGGAAGTAACAAAAATGTGTAAGAGACATCAGACTTAAGTTCTTCTTCAGTAAAACATTTACCTGGGCATGGTGATGCACACCTATAATCCTAGCACTCCGGAGGCTGAGGCAGGAGGATTGCCATGAATTTGAGCCCAGCTTTGTACTGCATAATGAGTTCAAGGCCAGCTTGACTTAGAGAGTGAGACCCTGCCTCAAAAACAAAAATCAATAAGGAATTCAGATTTCAAAAGAGAACAGTTGACCAGCGACTCCTAAAGCACAGTCCAGAGCCAGATGAAGGGTAGAGAGGCCTGGCGTTACGTGTGGGTTCATCATAACCGAGGGGCTAAAGAAGCTGCTCTGGAGAATGCACACTGTGCTGCCCGTGAATGTTAGGGAAATTCTCATTCTTGCTGTTTCACCTGTGTCTGCTCCCCAATATACTCATCTGCCACTCTGCCAGTCTGAAGTGGGATTGCCCTGAGCAGGAAGGGACAGTCAAGGGGCAGTGAGAAGACAGGTTGTGTTTCAAGTTTGGGGTCTTTACTGTTCCTGGCCTGCGGATGCCCTTTACTTAAAAACCAGAAACAACCCATGTGGTTCTCAACAAGAGCTGTTTCGGGCCGTGTTACACCCATAGAGTGTTTTCCAGGGCTGTGCCGGTGGTTGATGTCAATAAAGGCTGTTTCTAGTACCCAGCCTTGCCCAGCAGCCCTGGAAAACTCAGGCCTTCCCCACCCCCGAGCTTCCCGCACTTCCCCATCAATCTGAAGAGAAGTTTCTGCATGATCTTCCCACCTCTGCACACAGGACGGTGCACCCAGGGTACACACACTGGCTGTTCATACCTCTGCCTGTGTGCCGATCTCTCCAGAGCTCGCATGTGATTCCCAGTCCCTTAGGGCCTGTGAGCCCCGACCGAGGCACCTTGACTGCAGAGATCTGCTTCCTCAGCTATGCCCCTGCTCCCCGAATGTGAGCAGAGGGCTGCTCTTCCTCTCGGCACCAGGCACGGCTCCCTCCTGCCATCTGTCTTTGAAGGTCCCTGGAGCTGATGGGGTCGCAGGCCTTGGGCCAGCAGGCGGAACTCATCTCCCGGCAGCTGCAGGAGCTGCGGCGGCTGGAGGAGGAGGTGCGTGGCCTGCGGGAGACTTCACTCCAGCAGAAGATGAGGCTGGAGGCCCAGGCCACGGAGCTGGAGGCCCTGGCCCAGGCCGAGAGGGCCAGCCACGCTGAGGCGGAGGGTCTGCGGGCTGCCTTGGCTGGGGCCGAGGCCATCCGGAAAAACCTGGAAGAGGGCAGCCAGCGGGAGCTGGAGGAGGTGCGGAGGCTGCACCAAGAGCAGGTGAACTCCGGCGGGGGGGTTCAGGTTCCTGACGGGCTGGGCAGCAGCTGTAGCCGAGAGCGGGGTCACAGAGGCCCCGGGGAGCCCAAGTCTTGGGGCCCCTGGTGGAGGAGTAAAGCGGGAGCCCCGGAAGGAGGGGGCCTGGGCGTTGGGGCTTGTTCAGACGGTGCTGCTTTCTCAGGGCTCAGGTGGCCTCTCTTCGCTTCGGAGTCCTCTTCTTCCGGTAGAAAGTAGTTTTCCTGTTTTACCCCAGGCACCCAAATCATCTGGGAGCCTCGCAGGGGCAGTGAGGAAGGTGGGCCTGAGCTCCAGAGGACTGGGGAGGGAGATAGGCAGGAGCTCAGTGCTGCTCTTCGCCAGCCCTGGGCCGGCAGCGGGACCTCAGTAACCGGCCTGCCTGAGTCCTTGTGCTCGTGGAGGGAGCTGGTGGCCTAGGTGCGGGTCGTTCTCCGAGGTCACAGAAGTAGGAGTGGAAGGTCACGGTCAAAGCAGGGGGGTTAGGGAGCCTGACGCCCAGCACGCTGGGCCTGCTGAGCTTGCTCCTCTCCCCACAGCTGTCCTCCCTGACTCAGGCTCACCAGGAGGCTCTAGCCAGTTTGACCAGCAAGGCTGAGGGCTTGGAGAAGTCTCTGAGTGGCCTGGAAGCCAGGAGGGCAGGGGAAGCCAAGGAGCTGGCCACAGTCCAGAACGAGGCAGAGCTGCTGCGGCAGCAACTGAGGTAGATGGGGCTCCAGGGGTTGGTACTGTGGGGTCTCCAGGGTGCACTGCTAATGGCCGCTCTGTTTCCGCCTCCACCCTAGTAAGACCCAGGAAGACTTGGAGGCTCAGGTGGCCCTGGTTGAGAACCTTCGGAAATACGTGGGGGAACAAGCCCCGCCCGAGGCCCGCAGCCAGGCCTGGGAACCCGAGCGGCAGGAGCTTCTGGAGGCTGTGCAGGTGGGAAAGAGTTGGAGTGCTGCTGTGCAGCGGGCTGTGGGGTATCTGGGTGGGTGTGGTGTGGCCCTGGCAGGAGAGCACAGTCCCAGAGGAGAAGGCAGTGCTGTTGCAGGCCTATGCGGGCATCAGGCCTGAGACTCACACCCCACTTCCTGCAGCACCTGCAAGAGGACCGGGCTGGCCTTCGTGCCACCGCTGAGCTGCTGCAGGTGCGCGTACAGAGCCTGGTGTGTGTGCTCACCCTGCAAGAGGAGGAGCTGACCAGGAAGGTAGGGACCTTGGGCAGCGCACACCCACTGGACCTGGGTATACTGCCAGGACACTCCTGGGCTTCCCTCCTGGAACCACCAGCTCTTGCTGCAGCTTCTGTCACTTAAGCAGGACAGAGAAAAGACCGGGGGCTGCATCTGTTCCTGTCCACCAAGAGCCTGCACTTCCTCCTGCCCACAGGCCCTACCTCCAGGGTCCCTGGAGCCCGAGTTTGCTGCGAAGCAGCAGTCCCTGCTGAGTCGCTGGCGGGAGAAGGTGTTTGCCCTTCTGGTGCAGCTCAAGTCCCAGGAGCTGGAGCACGGAGACCTGGTGAAGGCACTGAGAAGACAGGTCGGCGACCCTGCCCCTCCTGCAGTCCTGTTGGGTTCCTCGAACAAGGGTGACATTCATTCAGTAAATGCTTCCTGAAGGCAGGCGTGGTGGTACTTGCCTGTAATCCTAGCACTCTGGGAGGCAGAGGCAGGAAGATCATAAGTCACAGCTCAGCCTGAGCAATTTAGCGAGACCCTATCTCAAAAAACGTGTGTAGGGGGAGCTTTGGTTATAGCTCAGTGCAAAAAGCAAAAATAAAAAAATTGAAAAGTTACTGAATGAGTCCCACACACTGGGACACAGCCTGAAGGACACAGACAAGTACTGTGTGAGCCCTCACGGAGCTTGTGTTCTAGGATGGAGACTCAGGAAGCAACAAACAGGTACTGGCGAGCAGGGCCCAGTGCTGTAAAGAAAGGTGTCAAGGCCCACGGAGGCCTCTAACAGGCCTCGCATCTGTGGCCGGGTTGCCTGGTGGAGCAGTCTTTGGGTCTTCAGTGCCCAGCGCCCTGTCCCCCACCAGGTGGCTGAGCTCCAGGAACAAGTGACAGCCCAGAGCCAGGGGCAGGCCATCCTGCAGCGCTCCCTGCAGGACCGAGCCGCGGAGGTGGAGGTGGAACGCGTGGGTGCCAAGGTTGGTGATGGGGGGGCCCAGGCCAGGTCTGCAGGCCGCACCCTGGGAGGAGGACCCTTCCCTTCACCTCGCCCTCCCCAGGCCCTGCAGATGGAGCTGGGCCGGGCTCAGGAGGCCCAGCGGCGGCAGCAGCAACAGACAGCTGCAGTAGAGGAGCAGCTAAAGCTGGTGGCCAGCGCCGTTAGCAGGTACCTGGGGTAGTGGGGGTTGTTTCCCCAGTTCCTTGTCTACCTTCCGGGTGCCTGGGCTCAGAGGGCCTCAGGCAGTAGGATGCAGAAGCTGGCGGCCACAGGTGCCTGGTCGGATGTGTGCCGCTCTCCAAAGGCTTCCGCATGTGGTTTCCCCCGGGGTGGCTCCTTCTGTGCCATGCTGGCTCGGGGCTCTGCTCTTGCCCTGCAGCTCTGCCCAGGGCTGCCCTGAGCTAAGCAGGCTGAAGAGCAGGTCCCTGCCTTCAGCTGCCTTCGCAGTTGGGGGTGTGGGTACACAGTCCTTCCTCTCTCCTTCCCTCTACTATCTTTTTTCCCCCTAGTTTGTTTTGAGACAAGGTTTCAGAGTCAGAAACCCTCCTGCCTCAGCCTCCTGAGTGTTGCTAGGATTACAGGCATATGTCACCATGCCCTGCTTTCGCTTTACCATCTTATAGGTGTGTGCTGTTTGGGAGAAAAATGTTGGCCTATTTGTTGAAAGTGACCTGTACTTGCTTGTTGGATTGACAGCTAAATGTACGCCACGGTCCTGAGTCAGTCACAAGCCTGTGTCTCACACCAACTTCCCGGTCATTCATTCCTGACAATTTCTGCACAGTCTTTAGCAGCAAGACTGCCAAGGAAAAACAGAAGCTGCTTGGTGCCAGTGACCACTTCTGTCCCAGCAGGCGGGTCCCTGAGCTTGGCAGTCCATGTGCACCCTTTTTAGCACAGAGGCTGACTTTGAATGATAGAACAGAAAACACTTTGGGGTTTTGTGAAGTTCCGATGCAGGCTAGATTTTTGCTTACCATAGTGCCTTCTTGGGTTTGTACCGTGGGCGCTCATTCATTTTTAAAAAGTCTGAAAACCTAGCCGGATAGGATGGTACACGCCTGTAATCCCAGCACTTGCAGGCCGAGGCAGGAGGATCACCAGGAGTTCAAGGCCAGCCTGGGCTACATAGCAAGACCTTGACTCAAAAAACAAAACAAGCGAAACAAAGTATGATTCGGTGGTGGAATGCTTGCCTTGCAGACCTGAGGCCCTGGGTCCAGTCCCAGCAAGCGGTTCCCCCCGACTTGCTCAGAGTTAGGCGAGTTCTGAGGGGCGCTTGCCCACACACAGTGCGCGGCACATGCCTCCTGCCTCCGCCTCCCCGGAGAGGACCCTGTGTGGGGACAGGGACCCTGTGACGTGCGTGCCACCTCGGGCTGTTACCATTGAAAGCTCTGAGGTTTGCCGTCACTGCTAGGAGAAGACAGGCAGGCCCGGCTAGAAGCCCATGGGGATGGTTTTGCTAGTGATATATTACTGAGCACTGCTACAGGCTTAAGCAAGGGAAAGCGTAGTTGTTGCCAGGCTTATTAGTGGCTCTGGGCGGCCCGGAGACTCCTCTTAGAAAACTGCTCCAGCAGTCACCACATGAGAGGACCTAGACACGCCTTCTGCCCCGGGTGAAGGTGCTTTTCGCTGTGGCCAACTCCGTTCCCACTTGATCTGTGCCCCTGCCCCAGAGTTGTGAATTCCTGAGGCGGTTTCGGCCCAGCCCTGCCTACACCCTGGCCTCTTCCCAGGGGCCTGTTTCACTTTTCCTGAGCCCGTGTCCCCGCCAGCTGATGCAGCACAGGGCACTGCCTGCTTGACGTCGGGACCATGCGCCTCCCGGAGGCACCTTGCTGTCTGTCGCACAGTAGCGGTCAGAATCAGATTGTAAGGAGTGAACCAGCAGCTGGTTGGGAAGTTGCCTGGTCAGTCAGGTGTGCTGTTGTAGCCAGGGCCGCCTCTGAGCGTGTGAGGCTTTGGGGAGACAACTAGATACAAGAGCAGTGGTCCCTCCTGTGTCAGCCCTCCAGAGTGCCGAGGTTACGGGTGCAGTTTGTGGCTAAACGCACCATCTCCACTCGATACTGACTGAGGCATTGAGCTCTCAGGTCCTCACCTGTTTTCTCCTTTTTCTTTTTTTGTTATCTGCTGAGGAGCTTGGATACACTTTGCACGGCAGTTCCTGCATCAGGCAGAGCTCTTGGAACTAAAGTCCTGTCCCTCCCCGTGGCTTCCACTTCCTGTCCGCACTCCTGTCCCTGCCACCCATGGGTCCATCCAAGCCCCCACAGGCCCTTTGAGGGTGAGCTGACATGGGGGGTCAGTGTCCTGTATCCTCTCCAGGTGCCAGATGGGCTTCCAGAGCACCGTGACAAAGCTGGAACAGGCTATCGCCCGGCTTCCCGGTCTTAGCAACCGACTGAGCTACGCTGCCCGCAGGGTGCACACCATTCAGGGTGGGTGCAGTGTTTTGACGGTGTCGCGCCCGCCCCTTCTAGCCCTGGCCCAGCTCTTTTGCCCCCTGTCCACCCTCCACACTCCCGCTCGCCGGTCCCTGTGTCTGTCTGCTCCCATCTCCCCCCTCGTCTGCTGCAAACCCAGCTGTTTTCCCTTTTCCTTCCCAGGCCTAATGGCTCGAAAACTGGCCTTGGCTCAGCTGCGCCTGGAGAGGTGAAGTTGGGGTGCTGTGAGGTGGAGGGGTGGCATGGGGGAGCGGAGCTTCGGGGTGTTGGATGTTTGGGGTCAGGCAATTGGGTGACTTCTTATGCCGGATTCCCTTCCTGTCCAGCTGTCCTGCCCCTGCACTCCCTACCGACACCACCGGCGAGAGCCTTGAGCTGCAGCAGCTGCGGGAAGAGCGGAACCGCCTGGGTGCGGAGCTGCATCTGAGTGCCCGCCTCATCCAGCAGGAGGTGGGCCGGGTGCGGGAGCAAGGTAGGCCTGGCAGAGGTGGCGGCGGAGGGGCGCCCTGCGGAGAGGCCTGAACGAGCACCCCTATTCTGCCCAGGGGAGGAGGAGCGGCAGCAGCTGAGCAAGGTGGCCCAGCAGCTGGAGCAGGAGCTGCAGCATACCCAGGAGTCCCTGGCCAGCGTAGGGCTGCAGCTGGAGGCAGCTCGCCAGGGCCAACAGGAGAGCACGGAGGAGGCCGCCAGTCTCCGGCAGGAGCTATCCCAGCAGCAGGAGATCTATGCAAAAGGTGCAGGGACTGTGGGGAGGTCAGCGTTTCCCCCACCCCGTGGGTGGAGCTGCTCCTCCTGATGTCCCTGGCCCCTCCTGCACCCCAGCTCTGCAGGAAAAGGTGGCTGAAGTGGAGACCCGGCTGCGGGAGCAGCTCTCAGATGCGGAGCGGAGACTGAATGAGGCTCGGAGGGAGCAGGCCAAGGCGGGTGAGATGAGCCGGGCCAGGGGCCTTGGGGGGTGCAGGTCAGGCAGTGAACTGTCACCTGGCGAGCACGCTGTGTGGCCGGCACCAGGGCAGGACACAGCACACGACCAGCTCAGGGCTGCGTGCCCTCCCCCACAGCCCCCCACACACCCTAGCAGCTGCTCCCAGCCAGCCGGACAGCAGATCAGCAGCCAGGTGATGAGTACTTGTTACCATCGCTGACCAGGGATGGCAGTCCGCCTCCACCACACTTGCCCTTGGATCTACACACACGTTTACGTATACATTTGCTGAGTCACTCAGGTTGCAAACAGACTGTGTACTCTTGCAAACAGGAAGTTATAACTAACTGCAGCACCACGAGCATACTTCAGGAACGGGAGCGCTCATGTCTAATCTGAGGCTCCTGTTCAGCCCCCTAAGAAGCTCTCTGGAGATTGGGATGGGGAAGGTGTTTTGGGGTCATAGATGTGAGGGAACCTGGAGCAGCAGTTCACGCCTGCACTGTACAGGGGAGACAGATCTTAGAGCAGAGCAGCTTCCTGGCAGGGACCAGTGCTCCTGCTGGCCTGTGCCTCGCAGCCCTGGGCTGACCCCACCGTGTGTGCCCCTCTTCTCTGCAGTGGTCTCCCTGCACCAAATGCAGCGCACAGCGGCCCGGGAGAAGGAGCGGAACCAGGAGCTCAGGCGCCTGCAGGATGAGGCCCGGAAGGAGGAGGGGCTGCGGCTGAGCCGGCGTTTGCAGGAGCTGCAAAGGGACAAGAACCTCATGCTGGTAGGGACGGCAGGCTTCAGCCTGGGGCCTGCCTGGGGCTAAGGCGGCTGGTTGATGAATGAAGTGTGGAAAAGTCGGGGGATCTGCAGGGCTCGGTGGCGTTTGACCCTCTCCTTCCCAGGCCACCTTGCAGCAGGAGGGTCTCCTCTCCCATTACAAGCAGCAGCGACTGTTGGCTGTTCTCCCCACCCTACTGGACAAAGGAAAGCCCGTGGAGTCGAGCTCCAGGCCTCCAGGGCCCCCGGCAGCTGCACTGTCCACCAGGAAGTCTGGAAGAGGTGATGGGCTAAGCTCTGGAGCAGGACCTCGGGAATGTCCTGCACATGTGCACCCTGGGGAAGCCCTCCAGGACCTTCCCACCCCGCTGCTCCCACCCACTGCGGGCAGGGCCACTGTAGGGCCGCCCTCTGGTGCCATCCCCAGCGTCTCCTCTCCAGGATCCCTCTCTACACTGCTGGACAACCTGCAGGGCCTCAGCGAGGCCATTGCTGAAGAAGACGATGTTTGCCAAGGGGACAGCAGCGCTGTCCACAGCTGAGCAGCTTGGAGTGGGCGGGGATGAGGCCTGTAGGCTGGGTCCCCAGAAGAGGCACTGGAGAGTTAGGGTGACCAGCTTGCCCCCTCCCCAACATCATGTGAGGCTGGGTCCCACTAGATCTGAATTGTGCACAATAAAGAGACTGCCGCGGAGCTGCTGGGTTGTGCATGTGAGGTGCTCCCCGCAGAGCCCTATCCCCCAGATCCTGGGAGGTGTTCGCAGAAGCACTCACTGCTTTATTCTCACCTTTGCTTTCAAGCTTTCTAACCAGTATGCTAGTGTATGCCTATAATCTCAGCTCTCCAAGAGGCAGAGGCAGGAAGATGGAGGCCAGACAAGGCTGCTTAGTGAGACTCTCAAAGAATAAAAGGGTCAGGATGGCCGGGTATAGTGGTGCACGCCTGTAAGATTGTTGCAAGTTTGAGACCAGCCTGGGCTACAAAGTAACCTCAAGGCCACTGAACTACATCAAAGGCCTATCTCAAAAAGATTAAAAAAAGGGCCAGGATGTAGCTTAGTGTGAAGGTCAGTGTCCAGGACCAAATAAATAAACAACTCACAACTCATTTTCCCTGGTGATAACGTGCCAGGAGAGAGGAAGGGATACATTCACTCAAGAAGACTCGGCTGGCACTGTCCCTGCCATTCCTGTAAGGCCCACAGTGGTGGCCTTGCCAGGAGAGCACAGAGACAAAAACCTCAACAGCTGGGCCTGGTGGCACAGGCCTGGAATTCCAGCACTTGGGTGGCTGAGGCAGGAGGATTTGCCATAAATTCCAGGCCAGTCTGGACTACATAATTAGACCCTGTTTCAAAATAAAAAGCCTTGACAAAGTAGCATATCCAATAAGTGCTCGCAGAAGTGAGGTGCAGAGAGCACAGGGACCCTGTGAGGGGCAGCACTGTGGGGGGGATAAATGGCTTTGTGCTGAGACCAAGCCAGGGGGACAGGGTGCCAGCTGCTAGGGGAAAAGCCAGTGTTGGCAGGTTTGGATTTTACTCCATCAACAGAAAGCCCTTAGAGTATTTGTTGAACCATGGTGATGTGATTTAGGTTGTTGATTTTTTTGAGACAAGGTCTCCCTATGTAGTCCAGGCTGCCCTTGAACTCTGAGATCCTCCTGCCTCAGGCTCCTAAATGCTGGGATACAGGTGTGTGCCACCATGTCGTTTTTTTTTTTTTTTTCTTTTTCTTCTTAAGGCAAAGTCTTGCTATAATGTCTAAACCGTGACAGAGAATCTTGTAGAGCTTTCAAACAGCTTGCTGTGTCATGTGTGCCATAGGTTTGCTGGCCCATCCTCCCAAGTGCTGGGAATGCAGGCTGCTGGGATATCACCATGACTGGGCTGGATTTGCATTTGTAGGAGCTCTTTGGCTGGTGTGGGTGGGAGCGCAGGGATGGTCCAGGATACTGCTGGGGGCCAGGCTGCTGTGGGCACAATGGCAGGGCTTGCAGGTGGGGTGGGGACCCTCACTGTGAGGGCAGCCAGCTGGGAGTGACTTGGGGAGGATCACATTGCTCTGTGGATGCTGCTGAGTCCAGGAGGACTTTGGAGGCCAAGCTGACACCTGGAGTGGAGGAGGGGCATGGGGAGCACTGGAGCTGAGGACCTGGGGGGCAGGGCACGGGGCCCTGAGTGAGGAAGAGGCTGGGTTGGGGGCAGCTTCTGCTGGCGCCTCCAGTGGGGACTGATGCAACCAGCTGTGGGCAGGGTGCACCAGGATGTCCCCTTCCTCCACCCTCACTGCCTGTCACCTCGGGAGGGCGGGCTCCAGGTGGAATTCCTTGGCTGTCACTGCTTGGGGCAGCCCCGTGCTGCAGGAAGGCTGTGCCAGGCAGGTGCATGCCTGGGCCTGGAGAAGGAAGCCCCCGAGACAGGCAGGGGGCTGCAGCTGTTACCTGGCGTCCTGCCCCGGGCCCTGTAATTACAGCGCTTCCCCACGCTGCGCCACCCGGGGCCAGGTTTGCTCCCATTCTTTGGCTTCAGATAGCTACAAGGAGGAAAGGTGGGGGCCCTGTGAGCCTGGAGATGACCGGTGGGTATGTGTCGCTGCAGGGTGTGGATGGGGGCTGTAAGGACAAGGGTGGGGTGGCCCAGGGCTTGGGTCACTGATGGGGAGAGCTGGGTGCTGGGCTGGGGGCCTCAAATAAGCAGGTGCCACCATTGCTGGTGGGGCCTTCAAACAGGTTTGACCAGTTGGGTTCTAATGGGAGTTCCTGTCATTGGGCGGCCCCTCCCCATAGACTGTCCTCCTGCCCTATAAAGGCTCTTGGGGATCCCATGCGCCCAAACTCAGCACCCCGGCTTTGGGGGCCAGCAGACAGCCATGAAACTCAACTGGATGCTTGTGGGGGTCCTGGTCCTTTGCCTGTTTGCTGGAGGTGAGCCAGGAAGATGCCAGGAGTGGGCACGGTGAGGGGGTGGCCGAGGGGATGCACCCTTGGTGGAGGTAAGGGGTACACCGGGCAGCCGCACCGGGTGCAGGGGTTTGGGCATACCCATGAAGGGAGAGAACAGGGCCTGCGGGATGCAGGCAGGTGCAGTGTGCCAAAATATTTTGCTGGTTTGAGTGAAACCATGGGGCAACTGCGGAGTCCAGAGTGGACAAGTGTTCGCCACAGTGAGGGGCTGTTAGGGACAGGTGCGATCTGGGAGCACCCCCGCCAAGCTGTAGTTCGTTTTTGGTGCAGTCCAGGCCCAGGCCATAAGATCCCTGCCGGGATGGGTGGAGTTTATCGAGGGAGGGTGGCCCAGGCACATAAAAAACAGTGGTTCAGAGCAGCCTGGTGTTGCTTCACTTTAAGACTGCATCAGTGGGGCTGGGTGTGTAGCTCAGCGGCACAGCGCCTGCCTGGCAAGCACGAGGTCCTGAGTTAGATAAGACTGCGTCAGTGTTTGGGAGGTGCCTGGAGACGCCTGGGGAGCTGCTTTGAGCTCAGGCTGTGTCCCCGCAGAGAGGCTGTAGCTGGTCCTGTAGCTGGGGTGTGGGGGGACCGGGCCCTCACCACCTCTTACCGTTCTTCCTCCTCCCCAGGCATCTCGGCCAGCGAGGACCACCCCTCTCCCCGATCCGCAGAGGCCAGAGAAGAGGAGGCGCCCCCTCCACTGCCTCACGGCCCTCCGATCCCTGGCGACCCCTGGCCAGGGGTACCCCCGATCTTCGAGGACCCTCCGCCGCCAGGCCCCAGCCACCCCTGGGGAGACCTGCCTGATAGTGGAGTGTGGCCCCCTGAGCCCCCGAGCACCGATCCTCCCCAGCCTCCCCGGCCTGATGATCCTTGGCCGGCGGGACCCCAGCCGACAGGAAACCCCTGGCCACCCGCTCCCGAGGTGGACCACGACCCTCACGAGGAGCCAGACCTTGACCCACCCCGGGAAGAGTACAGATAACGGGGACCCCCAGGCAGAGCGCACCGAGCCTGTCTCTACCCTTCCGCGCCCTTTTAAAACTTTCCACTTTTGTCTCATTCCCTGTGCTTCACTGCCTGTTTTATTCTGACCTCGAACGTGTCCTCAGTAGTTAGGGACCCACGTTTAGCTTGCACATCCCCCTTCCTTTTCTCTGACGCCAAAGCACACTCCTACCCACCTGCTCCTCTCCGTGCCGCTGCCTCCACCTTCACCCGGTCCCTGGGGCCTGGGACGCGGGACAGGCCAGCCGCACTGTGCTCCCTGCTGCCACCTGGCGGCCCACAGCGGGGACCCGTCAGTAGACCGCGGTGCCTCAGCAAAATGGAAAGAATAAAAGTTTTCTCGATTTTGAATCTAAGCCGCTTCTTTACAATGATTAGGTTTTGAATATTCAGATCCCTGGGCTACAACGTGAGCTGCAGGCCAGCCTCAACTGCATAGCGAGACCCTGTCTCAAAAAACAAAAAACAAAAAAAAAATAATAACAGTTGTAGAGGCAGCCAGTCATAGTGTGGCGCTTGTTATAGTCCCGGCTCTTCTGGAGGCTGAGTGCGCGGATCTCTTAAGCCCAAGAGTTCAAGGCTAGCCGGGGCAACAGGAAGACCCTGTCTCAATAAATACGAATAAAACAACTTAAGAAAAGAGTGTAGGTTAAGCCCCGTAGGATTTAATAGGCCCGGGAGTCGGCCCAATCCACCAGCTCATTCATTCACTCATGAATTTAGGACACCAGGCCATCGCCACCCCCGTGCCGGAAGTCACGGAAGGTAGAACGGGGAATAAACGTTTGTCGTCTCCATTGACAGGAAGTTGAGAACGAAGCCAGGAGAGGCAGGACTGATATATAGAGTTAAATAATAACATCACAGGCACTGAGGAAGCGTGTAACTGAAGACAGATGAGAGTAAGCACCAAAGCACTCTCTTCGCACTACCCGTTGAGCTCAGTGCGGGCCGCGCGCAAGCGCAGAGACTGCCCCGTACGACTTGGAGCCAGGGCGCCTGCGCGGGAGGAGGGCGGGGGAAAGGTCGTCCCAGCCGCAGCACGGCGCAGGCGCGGAAGTTGCCCGCGCAGGCGCGGAAGCTTCCAGGTGCTTGCTTAGTACCTTTGGGGATCTCGGACCCTATAGATCTTCGGAGGCCGCAGGCCCTTACGTTCTTGTGCGCTCTCCATCTGCGAGGGTGGCCGTCCTCTCCCAGGCAGTCGTTTCTCCCCAGAGAGGCCTCTCCATTCCCCACTGTCTGAGCAAACAGAGGCATTGCCTTCCAGCAGGGTCCGGCTACATTGCCCATGTAGGCTCGCAACTTGGAGTCTACCTGCCTCAGTCTCCACAGTAGCTGAGATTGAAGTTGACCTGAATCTGTTTAAAGGTCTGTTTCTGGGGAGTCTACCCTAGAAAGGTGATTTGCTACTGACCACTGCAGCTTTTCACTCCGCATGGGCCCTGGGGCACTCGTGCTAAATGCCCTGTAGGTTAAACTCTGGCTTAATTTGCACAATAACCCTACCTTATCACCATTTTGAAGAAGACAGGAGCGAGGCTGAGAGGTCATCCAGGGGACAGTTACAGAACTGGGCTGTGAACTCTGGTGTGCTGTGTGTGCCAACAATCCTGATTTTACCACCACCCCTTCCTCTGTCCCTGTTCATCTGCGGAGCCCAACATCCCGTGCGTTGGTCATACTGGACGCTTAATGCGCGTTTGGGTTTTTTTTTGTTGTTTTGAGACAGGGTCTCCCTATACGTTCAGGCTGGCCTTGAGCTCACTTTGTATCCCAGCCTGGTCTCGAACTCACAACGATCCTCCTCCCTCCGCCTCCTGAGTGCTGAGATTACAGGCGTGCGCCACCACCCCTGGCTCAATGCTTGTCTTATCAGTGGCTGTGTCTGCTAACGAATGTCAGGTTCCGGCAAGAGAGTAGATTGAAAGGGTTGGGGTGCAGGGTCTATACCTGGAGAAAAAGATGCTGCTGGACAGGTAGCTTGGGGAAAATGCGTGCGGGTCTTGGTGCAGGTGCAGGAGCTCCCATCAGAAAGTGTCCTCTGTTAGAGCTGTACCCAGGGGAGGAGGGACTCAGGTCGGCGCGGTGGCGGAGGGGTGGGAGTATGGGTTGGGACAGAGGGCAGAGGTCCGGACCCCTCACAGTAAACCTGACAACTTCCCAAGCCGCCGAGAGGCAGTTAGTTGGGAAATGAAAGAAAAAAAGTGTTGTTAGAGGAGAGAGGAAGGGAGGGACGGAAACAGTTTCCAGTGTGGCCCAGGCACGCTGCTAGGGCTCCTCACACCACACGGCCCCATTAAACTCCACAGGCATGTTGGTTTCTGTGTCTTTCTCTTCATGCAAAGCACAAGCTTCCTGTTTTTGTAATCTCTACTTCTCTAAGACAAGTTAATAGCTCCATTTCACAGATCAGGAAACCGCTCTGCGGCCAGGCATGATAGCGTGTGACTGTAACTACAGCTACCTGGAGGGTGAGGCAGGAGGACGGTGAGTCTGAGGCCAGTGTGCGTTCTCCCACCCGAGGAGACTCCGCCGAGCACTGGGAGAGGTAACTTCCTGTCTAAGGCACATCAAAGTCAAGGCCAGGTGCAGGCCTGCTTGGCTGCACACCAGTCCTTTTCAGTTGGGTACAACGGTGGGTGAATGAGAGGGAGAAGGAGGCGGCATGAGGTAACTGGGCATTTTAATATCTATTAATAGGCAGTGTGTGTTGGCGCTCAAGCGTGCCATGTTTATTAGCTGGGCAGGAGTCTGTGTGGGACACAGCGGGTGGGGTGTTCACACAGGGAGACCCATTGTGCCCACTGCTCTGTTCAGGTTAGAAAGCTCCCACTCCTCTCCATCTCCTGTAGCTGACCTCACCCATGAATGTGACCTCCCATGAATATGGCGGGGAACCGTCCCATCCAATGTCAACATGGAGTCATGGGGTTAAATAATAGATAGGGTCACAGGTGTGTGGAACAATAGCCCAGCACCTCGGGCAGGCCCGAGAGTCAACAGATGCTTGGCCGAGGGAAGCAAAGAACTGAGAACCGGTACCGTGGTGTGATCTAGTGATGGAACGGGAGCTGCCTGGGAGCACTCAGCCTTGGGCAGGCCAGCACTGTGCTTGGACCGGACAGGCGAGATGCTTGTCACCCTGCCGTGAAGATCACCAGCCGGGGAAACTCCAGCCCACTCAGCTGGTCCCCTGTTTGCCCACACGTCCCGTTTTCACTGAGCTTCTGCCGTGTGGGGTGCTGGGTGGCGGTGACATCACAGGAAGCGGTCTCGGTCCTCCCTGCCCTCAAGGAGCTTTGCATCTAGGGAGGAAACAAACATGTCTATTGTGGCAGTAAGATGTGATAAAAAGGAAAATTAGAGGGGGGCACCGCTGAGCTAAGAGCCCAGGAGGGAAGTCCCAGGTCTTCTGCCAATTGCTTGTTTTACATTCGTTTGAGTTTGCTTTTTAACCTTAATATCTCTGTTTCTTCCCCTTCCTTCCCCTCCGCTCTCTTTCTTCTGGGATGGGGTTCACTATGTTGCTTAGGCTGCTCTCAGATGGACGCCCACCTCATCCTCCCTGGTCCCAAGGACGCAGGGGTGACCCATTGCACCTGGCTCCAAATCTTTAATCAAGTGCCGCTAGGTGCCCGGTATGGGTTTACAAAACGTGACCAAATCCGAAAGGCAGTGACAGCTGCCCTAGCCTTCCCTTCTGCAGCGTGATCTCAGCTCCTGTCGGCGATGAGAGCAGCAGCGTGTGATTGCCTTTTCCGCACTGCGCTGTCCATGCTGCGTGACGCTAAGGTATCACCTTGGACGCAACCTCACCCCGGCGCTGAGAGCGGTTCTCATGTGTGTCTCACACGGCCACCAGGGGGCAGCCTAGCGACCTCTCACAGGTGTTTTTCTGGGCACCCTCCTAACTCTGCCTGGGTACCTCCTCCCTGTCAGCACTCAGGAGAGTCCTCTTAGTCACCGAGATGACCCCTCTCAGGTGACCCCGGCATGTGAGGTGAGGCAAGGCAGGCCGGGAGCCCTCAGGAGAATTCAGGCACCGACGACAGGGTCAGTGATGGCACGCGGGTGCTGTGGAGGTGCAGAGGTGGCGATCAGGCAAAGGGACAGGGTCCTGCCCTCCTGTGTGTGGAGAGGGAGTGCCAGCCGTGCCCAGGGAGAGCTGCAGAGGGCAGTGCAGCAGGGAGAGGAGAGGACGGGGAGAGAGTGATTGTCCGAGTGTGGGGCTGGGCCTCGTGTTTAGGGGAAAAGTCACAGGGTTCCTGAGGCCATGGCGGGGGACAAGACCTGAAGGCATGGAGGAGCAAGCCAGGAGGGGCAAATCTGGCTGGGGCTGCGTGTAGACTACAGCATGGGATTCCACGGCACATCCCTGGCTGGTGGTAGGAGGCATTGTGTTTAAGTCCCTGAACTCCTGTTTGCAGCTGTGAAGGACAAGCAGTGACTTCTGTCCCCCAGGGTCACTGAGAAAATCTAGACAAAGCCTCGGTGCACTGGGGACTGACCCCACAGGTGCCACGGACACGCTGGGTGTCTGTGAGGCTCCGCCCACGAGGAGGCCCAGCCAGAGACCCTCAGGCTGACCAGAAGAAAGGAGGGGAGACGGCCTGGCCCACAGGGGTCCACCACCCCAGGGCCTGGGGCTCCCAGGGCCATGCCCAGCGTGGGAGTCCTCCTGGCACAGCCTCTTCCAAGACCTCAGGCCACATTGGGATTCCCTGGCCCTCCCTTGCCCAGCTTCCTTCTCCTCCTGCAAGTTCCTGCCGGATGGGAGGGAACTGGGTCTCTAATTCTGGGTGACCAATAGCAATAAAAAGCACTAATGGCCACCATGGAAAGAATGTGTGTTTCACAGGTACCATCACGAGCAGACGCTGGGCCCTGGTTTCCCTGACACTGGATCCCAGGACAGGGAGAACAGTGTGTCACCCTGAGAGCTAATCACGCCTCTGCTGCACTTCCTGTGGAACAAGAGGGTAGTGGCTGAGCCAGGCAGCGCTTAAACAGAGCCATGGAGTCCTGGGCTCAGGAAACAAGGCTGTCCCCCTGCTGATCCCACTGCTTTTGGAAAGGGGGCCATGAGATGAGAGTAGGGTGCCGAAAGCCAGTGGGTGGGGCCCCGTCAGTTCTTCTCCTTGCAGGATTCAGGCCTGAAGATGCTCCTGGCTCTGACCTGTCCTCATCCCCAGGGCCTAGTGGGGACCAGGTCCCCTGGAGGGGAGAGGGCTGCTGGTGTGCAAGGTGGAGGCTCAGAGGCGAGCTCAGGACACCAGTTACGCAGGAGGAAGCAGAGGTCCCCGCCAGGGACAGCACATCTGCTGCTGGGGGCGCTGCCTGAGCCTGGGGGAGTTCTCAGTACCCTGACTGCGCTCCCCGCCCCCAGCAGCACACTAGCACCTGCCCACTGGGGAAGTCCCGCGCTTCTGCCTCAGGGCATGCTGAGTCCTGGTTTGTCCACGTAGTGTGTTGCGTTGCTTGGGAAAAAACTCTGGGGTAGAGAAGAGCGGTGGGGAGTCCGTCACCCCGGAGGAATGCGGGCAGGCAGGCAGAGAGCACAGTGCACGTGTCCCCTGCCTGCCGAGGCCGCCAGCGCCCGCCGCGGGGCTGTGCCTGCTGTAGCTGTGTGGAGGGAGGTGGGGGCTGGAGAGGAGGAAGATGTGCTCTTGAGTCGCTGGTGCAGGAAGCGTGCGGCCTACTTTCCTGGCCCCAGCTCCTGCGCTGACTCCAGGTGTGCGTGAGGAGCATGCATCCGTGTACCCCAGGGGAGCAGCAGCTTCCGCACACCGAGCAGCTGAGAAGGGGCCGAGGAGTCAGGGCCAGGCGGAGCGTGGGGAGATCCTCAGAAGCAAGCAGGGGCTTGGAGAGGGGGCAGGGCGGCGGCCACGAGGACAGGGACTGGGACTGGGAGCACTGCTTGGGGCGCCTGGGGACACTGGGGCTAAGGAGAGCAGGGCCGCATGGTGAAGTATTCGGACGTCCAGGGCCACCCCAGAGGCCAGGCCAGGAGAGGCGCCTTCCATCCGGGAGAGGACACGCAGAGGGGCGCGGGGCAGAGTGGTGGCAGAGGGGAGCCCAGGCCGAGGCCCCTGGGTGGCCTTGGGTGGTCTCTGTCCACCTCTCCTCTCAGGCGTCTTCATCTGCTCCCTCTCCTCCCTGGCGGAAGGCGCCCCCTTCTTCACTGGCTGGCAGTGAAATGGGGAGAACAGCCAAGCGGGGCACCTCAGGGGCCACGCACACATACTCTGGCCTGGGCTTCTTTTGTGACTGTGGGAGCAGCAGGGACCTGTTCTCTAGGGACTGTGCGCACAGGCATGGGAGCAAGCTGGGGCCTCTGTCCTTGAATGGCCGTCCACAACAGGCTGCCCCCTGGGCAGGGCAGAGGCCCGCGTCCCTGGAAGTCCTACAGCCCTGGGTTTGAGTCGATTCGGTTTGCTTGCGAGCAGCTGATTCTGACACATAACTTAAAGTCAGTTTTCTCCTCTGTGAAAAGGGAGAGACAGCGCTTGCCCCACAGGCTGCTGTGAGGACTGAGTAAGACAGCGCAGGCTGAGGGCCCAGGCCGCGTCTGGGCCACCGTGGCAGGCGGGGGGGGTGGTCCTCTTGCCCTCGCTTCCGCTTTGACCGTGGCGTTCTCCATTCAAGGCCTAGGGCTCGCCTTTGCCCTTCTGAACTGACTCCACCTCCTATAAAACCCAAATCCCTTTAGCCTGGCGTAGTCACCTGCAGGGCAAGAGCCTGTCCGTCTGTCTGTCCATCTGTCCATCCGGTCATCTGTCCCACAGTTCCTCAGCCGGTGCCGGCCCAGCCACTCACTCACTCTCCATCCTCACCCTCCCAGCACCGCCAGGCCGGGCCCTAACCACCTGCACCCGTGCTTCACGCTCTTCCTCAGGGCCCAGGGAAAGTCCTGCCACTTCCTCAAGCCTGGGCTTCCCCCTCCCCGCCTGCGCTGGGCCCCAGCTATACTGCAGGTGCTGTGGGGCAAGGCACGGACCCTCCACCCCACTGCAACTCCAGAGCGCCGCGTGTGTGCAGGCAGCATGGACCAGCGCTCCCTGCAGGGCAGACAGCGGCCGGAGCTGTTGCAGTGGATGCGATCTGCCTTCCCCAGAAACTCGCGGCAGCTGGGGAAGTCTCTGCCCTGGCCTTGGCTTTCCTTTGGGCGCAGGAGAGGCTCCCTGCCGCCCACACTTTCTCCTGCTGCCCAGCCATCACAGGGCTCTCTGCGGTGGGGCCAGGGGTAGAATCTTTTTTTTTTTTTTTTGTCTTTTTGAAGCAAGGTCTCCCTATGTTGTAGCCCAGGCTGGCCTCGAACTCTCAGGGATACTTCTGCCTCAGACTCCCAAGTGTTGGGACTATAGGCATGCACCACCACGCCCGGCTCAGGGGTAGAATCTTGCTGCAGAGCCCAGCAGACCTGTCTGCGCTCCTGTGGACATCACCTGTGTGCACACTCAGCCAGGGCCCCTCCCCCTTCTCCCCAGTCTTGTTAGCTTCATCACTGCCTGGACAGAGAGGAAGGCTGGCGGGGAGCACAGAGTGACCGACCATCCCAGACGTGCAGAGAACGCAACCCAGAGGCCCAGCAGTACCAGGCCCTGTGTGTGCCGTGCTCTGACTTTTCCCGAGTGTGCGTATCTAGGATGAAGCTTGATGTATACGTTAGGTACAGCGAGAAACAAAACAGAAGCACCATGACTCTGGGCTATAACAAGTTACTTAGAATGCATGAATTGTTTATTTCTGGAATCTTCCATCTCTTTTCATCCCACAGTTGACTATGGGGACTGAAACAGCAGGATGGGAAACCACGGCTAAAGGGGCCACAGGGACGGGCAGGGGCAGTGGGCTGGGAAGCGGACTGCCTAGACTCGGAGGGCCAGGCCGGGCAGCAGGGTGGGGCGGGCGGACGGGAGGGCTGGTGACAGGAGGCGAGCAGCCTGGAATGCACACGTGGGTGGCTGGGAGCTGGCGGGAGGCCGAGAGAGACTGGGCCTCCTCCAGCCTGGCTGGCCCGTGTCTGACAGTAGCCAGGAGGAATGCGCAGAAGAAAACAAAACAAACTTTGTCACTCTGGCTTGTGCTGGAAAAGAAAAACCCACGGTCCCCTTGGTCTCCTGCCTCCTCGCTCCTCCCCACCTGCTTCGGGCCCCTCTTCCCTGCCACGCCCTCCTGCTGGGGCCTGAGAGTCTAGGGAGGGCACCGGCCCTGCGGTCCAGAAAGAGCCATAGTGGCGTGTGTAACCGCAGCCCGGCCTCTGTCTGATGCTCTGCCTGCGGGAAGGAGCGGGGAGACCCGTGGGGCCGGGCCGGGGCACACACACACAAGTGTCGCAGGTAAACCGGCCTACGCCTCCGGCCGAGGGCAGCGAGGGGCAGCTGTGGAGCTCATTTGCTGAGTGCTGATGTAGTGGGGGCTGCACCTTTAACCCATTTATTCCGATAATTTCTTGTTAGACCTTAAAAAAAAAAAAACCTCCCGGTGCAGGCATTATTTAAAATACCCCCCTTTCTTTTCATGGTACTGGGGATCAAACCCAGGGCCTTCACACTGAGCTACATCCCTCACCCCCCTTTGGGAGGACCCAGGGTCTGGGACATTAAGCTGCCCAGGCTGGCCTCAGACTTGCAGTCTTTCTGCCTCACCTCCTGGAATGCTGAGATTGTAGTACACTGTGCCCCATCCACCGTGGCCAGCAGAATATCCCAATTTTACAGGTAAGGAAACAGTTCAGAAAGCTTAGATGATCTGTGTGAAGTCAGAGGAGGAGCCAGGGCGCAAACCAACATCATTCTGATTCCAAAGGCAGGGGCTTTGTTTGTTGGTCCCTTCACCTCTGCACAGCTTCCCAGCCCAACCCTCATCCTAACCGACCATGATCCTAACCCTAATCACCTAACCCTAACCTTTTCTTTTCTTTTTTGAGAGAGGGTCTTCCTATGTAGTTCAGTCTATCCTTGAACTCACTTTGTAACCCAGGCTGGTGTTGAATTTGTGGCAGTCCTCCTGCCTCAGCCTCCCAAATGCTGGAGTTACAGGGGTGTGCCACCACACTCGGTTTAACCCTAACTTTCTAATGATAATCCTAACAATAACCCTCACCTCTCAGACCCCTTCACCCTCCCAGGCAGGCACCTGGTCCCAGCAGGTGGTCAACGGCTGTACTAGATGGGGGCCAGTAGCTGCGTGTGATTATTCACATTCAATGAATTAAGTTTAAGTAATATTTAAGATTTATTCCCTTAGTGGGTTGTACCAGCCCTATCTCCCAGTGCTTGGTGACCGTGTGGTTACGGGGCCAGACAGCACAGGACATTGATGTCACCTCTAGCCTAGAGGGCAAGGCTGGTTGGGAGACCCAGAGGATGGGGGAGACCAACCAGAGAGACCAACCAAAGGGCTGGGGGAAGTGATGCCTTCAAGGGGTGACAGGAAGCTGTGGAAATGAGCTCGGTGAGGCGGCGACAGAGGAGGAGGAGGAGGAGAGACTCCAGGCTCGCCCTCCGATACTGATACTCTGGGCAGTGCTCTGAGCAATCGGCCAGGGTGGGGCCGGCCAGGGCAGGAGGGAGGGACCTCCAGGGAGAAGCCACCACCCTCCTCGCAGATCTGAGCCCTGGTCCTCTGTCCTTCAGGGGCCCGGAGCCTGCCCAGCCCTCCTCAGCACTGCCCGGACACGGTCCATCCGACAGCTGCTTCCTGCTCGCTCATGCAGGCTGGGAGCCAGCTAATGGGCAGCCGGGTCCCACCTCTCAATTAGCCTCATTAGCCGCTTGCTCACCCTGCGGACTCTGGGTCACCTCTGGGGGAGGGGCTGTGAGTAGCCCGTGAGTAACTGAGGCCCAGCTGTGACAGGGGTCCCCAGCCCAGGCTCCTCAGGCTGAGCTCTGTTACCCCATGCGTCCACGCCTTCCCTGGAGTCGCCCAGAAGGGAGATGTCAGGCAGCCAGGGCCCAGGGACAGGTGACAGGCACGTGGCAGGCTGGCCAGGGCAAGGGCAGCAGGGGAGATGTGGTGGGGCCGGATGCTCCCATCCGAAGGAGGAAAGTGGAGTGAGGGCTGGGTCCCGAGGGACCGGGCAGATGGGGATGGGTCTTGAGGGAACAAACAGGCAGTGGGTCCTCACCATGCGCTCACCACACAGTGGGGTGGGTCAAGGTGCTTCCCAGCTGCAGAGCGGAACCCCAGATGCCCACACCTGTGAGGACAGGAGAGTGGGGGTCACACAGGCCAACCTGGGGAGGCAGAGAGTGAAGCACCCGGGAGACCAGGTCCCCGGGTGAGAGTGGCCACCCCAGAGTGGGTGGCCATGGGGCAGAGCGCCGAGTTCTGGGTTAGGCAATGAGGAGCCAGGGGAGGCCAGCCAGGTGGCAGATTCAGGTCCCGTGACCCCGGGTCCCCCACACCAGGGCACCATTGTTGCTGAGCAGGCAGATGCAGGGGCTGATTGCTTCAGCTCCTCCAGGCCACACCAGCTTCCCCCAGGCACCCACCCTCCTGCCCCTCCCCTCCCCCAGTGACTCCTGCCCAGGGAATGTCCAGCCCTGACATAAAGGCCCGGTGTCCACGGGTTGCTGCCAGTTGGAGGCTGCACCGTCCAGGATGGGCTCCTCTCGGGCACTGCAGGCAGGGTGTGTGGGAGGGCGCGGGGTGACAGTCTTGCTGCTGGCTGGTCTGCTCCTGCCAGGTAGGTGGCTGGGACCTGGAGGGTGGGGAGAAGGGATGTAGACCCCAGGGCAGGGCTGGCTCAGCATGCAGGGTCTCAGGACAGAGCCAGGCGAGGGACTGGTGCAGGGCCCTGGAACCTGACCTTCGAGTCCAGAGGCTGCTCCTGGAGACCTTGTCTCCTTGGGCAAATCACTTAGACTCTGGGACCCTTGCGTTCTGAAACCCTAAGTGGCCTCCGGTGCACCTCAGTGCTGCATGTGACCTGTGCTCTAGAAGTTCTAGAGGGCTGTGTCGGTGTTGTTTTTACGGTGATGACGCCAGTGCTGGGAGATGGAGATGAGACATTTCATAGTCATAAAAACGGCTACCGTTCTTAGAGTCCCTTTTCTGTCCTAACAGGAGTTTTGATCGTTACCAGACCCGAGAAGCGACCTTTAACTCTCGCTCTGTGCACAGGGGCTCTGAGGCTCAGGGGTCAGGAACGGGGCCAGGGGTCACAGGTAGAAGCAGCACAGCCAGGTGCACGTTCTGGGCTGTGCGGCAGGCGGGCCTCTTCCCTCTGCAACTGTGAGTCTGCAGCCTGCAAGGCGTTCGTGTGACTTTCCCTGCAGTGATGGCCAGAGCCCAGTGGGGTGTGCGGCGCCCACTGCCTGAGAGGGAGCCCTGGCTGACTTCAGGTGGAGGCGTGGCAGGGGCAGGCGGCCGCTTGCAGAGGAGAGAAGGGGAGGGGCACCGCTTGTGGAGGGCTGGTGGAGGCGGGGCTGGGGACAAGTGGCCACAGTGAATCACAGTGGCCACGGCTCTCTGTGTTTAAGGGCATCTTCTGGGTGATGAGCTCATGGGTCTGCACAGGTGCACTGAGAGGAAGCCCATCTGGTCTCTTGCTGTCAGGCCAGAGCCCAGAGGAGCCTCAAAACTTGCTGGCATGTGGCTCTGCCCATGCTGTGGGGGACCTGCCAGGCTGGTGGAGAGCGTGAGGGAGGCTGCAGGGAGGAGGCCGGGGCTCAGACTGGTAAGCAAGGGAAGGAAGTGGCTCTGCAGCTGGGAGTCAGGGCTGAGCGGAGAGGGAGCAGCTGGCCATGGTACCAGCTGGAGGAGGCTTCATGTCCGTGTCCCTGGGCTGGGCCGCGAGCACAGGTGGCTCGGGCGTGGCACCCGTCACACTGGTACCGGCAGGTTCTGAAGCAACAGTGAGTGCCCCCACATCCTGGCCCCTGCCCAGCTTTACTGGCGTGGCCAGCGCTGACACAGGAAGCAGGATTCCATCCGGCACCCAGCCTGGGCTCTCCCCAGGGAGCTGGTGACAACACCAGCCCTCAAGCACCCTGTCCTTTGTGCCTGTCCTTTGTGCCAGCCCTCTGCCACTGGCTTCTCTCCCCGGCATCTCTTTGTATGTTTTCCATCCCTCAGCCCTCCATCCTTTCCCTTTTATCTTCTCCTTCTGTTTGGTCTCATGGCCTCGCTCTGGATTATCCTCACGGTCACTTTTTGAACTGAATCTCCTACCCTTTAAAAAAATTTTTTTTTACATAAGTTCTCTGTAAGTCACAAAGCTGCCCATGCTGGAACCTGAGATCCTCTTGCCTCAGCCTCACAGAGCATTGGGATGACAGGCGTGTGCTGCCAGGCTCAGCTGGTCCTGGATTTTTCCCTCCGTATTTCTCTCTCTCCATCTCAGCTTCCAGCTCCACCCTCTTTCAGGCCCATTTGTCCCCTTTGCTGTTATCTGTTCCTGGTACTGTGGATTTCACTGTCTGTTTTTTGGTAAACAGTCAACTCCCTCCCTACTCATACTCTCACTCCTGGGACAGCTAAACCATCCTTCTTCTACCATTTCATGTCCTCTAGTGACAAGGGCCACTTCCGTCTTTTTTCCGCCTCAGCACTCTGCTGGGGTCCTCTCAGGAGAGACCAGAATGGCAGAGGGCAGCGTGGGGTGATGGGCGAGGAAGGCAGCGGGGCCTCTCTCTGGCCCTGTCTGACTGGCTCTTCTTTCCCCAGGGACCTTGGCTAAGAGCATCGGGACCTTTTTAGACCCCTGCAAGGACCCCACACGGATCACCTCGCCCAATGACCCTTGCTTCCTTGTAAAGGGTGATTCCAGCGTCAGCAGCCACGGAACCTCCGGCAGCACCTTTAGCAGCTCCGTCTCCAGCTCCGGCAGCCCCAGCAGCGGGCCCAGCAGACCCAGTGCCTCCCAAGGTGGCTCTTCAGGAACTGTGGTGTTTAAGCCGGGGCCTGGCTATTCCCAGACCAGCTACTCCTCTGGGTCCAGCTCCAGCTACAGCCCTCAGAGCTCCTCCAGCTCTTCCCAGTCGGGAGGCAGCTTCCGCGGGCCAGGGAATGGCTCCGCTCTGCCCACCGACGACACCTCGCGCTCCTTGTTGGGCTCATCCCAGTCCCAGTCCCTGTCCACCTCCCAAACCTCTGGGTCATCGGGCAGCAGCTCCAACCTGCGTCCCTGCAGCTCCAATGTCCCTGACTCTCCCTGCAGTGGGGGAGCCGTGATCTCACACTACATCTCCAGCTCCCACTCTGTCGCAGGGGGGAAGAGGCCCATGGTGGTAGTGGTGGACCAGCACGGCTCTGGGGGCCCCGGAGTGGTCCAAGGTGTCCCCTGTAGCAATGGCGGCCTCCCGGGCAAGCCCTGTCCCCCCATCACCTCTGTGCAGCAGCCCTACGGGGGCTATGAGGTGGTGGGCGGCTCCTCCAACAGTTACCTCGTCCCAGGCATGACCTACAGCGGGGGCAAGATCTACCCTGTGGGCTACTTCACCAAAGACAGCCCTGTGAAAGGTGCCCCAGGGTCTCCCGCTCTTTCGGCAGGGCCTCCGGTCTCTGAGGGCAAGTACTTCTCCAGCAACCCCATCATCCCCAGCCGCACAGCCACCGGTTCTGTCCAGTCGGGAGTGCCCCCCGCCGTCGTGTTCCAGCCGGTCGGCTCCGGCGGGGTCCAGCCCTGCGGAGTCGGCTCCAGGGGCTCTAAGGGGCCCTGCGCGCCCTCAGGTTCTGTGGTGCACATCAGTTCTGGCATTTCCAGTGGGTCCAGCTCCTCCTACCACCCCTGCGGAGGCTCCTCCCAGGGTCCCTGCTCGCCCCCTGGCCCCGGCTCCTTCAGCGGCGGCCCCGGCTCCCTGTCGCGCACCAAAGTCATCCTTCAGCCCTGTGGCAGCGCGTCCGTGCCCGCTGGTCACCCTTGCATTTCCGTCTCCTCCTCGACCTTGAGTGGGGGTCCTGACGGCTCTCCTCAGCCTGATCTCTCTGCTGGTGCCAAGCCCTGTGGCCTCCACAGCCCCGGAAGGGTTCCCTGCCGCTCCATCCGGGACATCCTGGCCCAGATACAGCCTCTGGGGCCCCAGCTGGCCGACCCTGCCGTCTTCCTACCCCAGGGAGAGGCACCTGCGAGTTCCTGAGCCAGCGTTTCAGGTGCGCATACACGGCACACACGTGTGCACAGGTGCACACACGCCAGCTCCCAGCCGGGGGACATCGGCCGGCCGGGATCAGCTCCTTCCCGCTCCACCCCCAGCCTCTCTGCTTCCTCCACTACCCCAGCGCCAGAGCCCTGGTCACCCTCTGGTCTCCATCATGCTCAGGACTCCCGATCTCTTTCCTGCTTCCTCCCCACTGCCCGGCTCCGAGCCTGCAGCCCTGCCCTCTCTCCCCCTGTCTCTGGGGCGACCAAGACGAGCCCCCACTAAGCCCCATGTTCAGGGTTTCAGCTGGAAACCCCCAAACGCTCCCAGCCCTCTGATGCCAGACACATCACCCCTGACTCCCCCTCTGCCAAATAGAGCAAAGCCCAAGCCACTCCCCAAACAATGCCCAGGGTTCCCAGAGCTCTGCCAGCCTGCTGCACCATCGGGTTATCCGCGTGAGGACCACTGGGTGTCACGGAGACAGAAGCAGCAGCCTGCTCTCCCTGGAACCTGGACACAGCTCAATAAACTGCTGGAACTTGATCAGAGTCCTCGCCTTCTCGGAGTACTGGGGCTCCTCTTGGGACCTCCGGCACCTCTAGAGGTGTCTATCCGTGCTCCTTGTTTTCATGACTAGGGCGACCCAATATTTTCTCACCTTACCGCACCTCCCTCCCACAAAGAGCAGAAGTCAAGGTGGGAGCAGAGGCTGCGTGCCCCCACGGTCCGCTGTCTCTCCTCTCGTTGCTCCAGCAAATCCGCTCTCCTCCCCACTCACTGTGAGGCCTCCCCAGCAGCCCCTGCCTCTTCTTCTCCCCCATGAAAGTGTCCCGTCTTCCAACACCATCCTCCCTGGGACCCTGCACCATGTCCTGGAATTCCGGGACACCGGACACCAGGAAGGCTGGGACACAACTCCCCGGACAAGATTCCTGGTGACTGAATAGGACAGGAGTAGGGCTGTTGGGAGTGCAGGGCGGAGTGAGCAAGCCGGATGGCCTGGGTGGGAGGGCTCCACGCAGGCAGCTCCCGGGCAAGCGAGGGAGCTCCCGGCCCAGGCACAGGAGCGGGAACAGTGCCCTCTCCACCTGCTGCTCTGGCCACTCCTGCTGCGGCTCAGGGGACAGCTTCTGTGGGTCAGCAGCTGCCAGGGAGCAGGCAGAGCACTGTGTGGAGAAGGGCAGGTGGCTTCCATGGAGAGGAGAAAGCAGAGTGCACGCAGGGCCATGTGATTTGTCCCCAGGCAGCATGGGGACATGGGTCCCAGTGGAAGGGGCTCCCTTTGAGCACAGGAATTTGCCCCCACAGAGGAGCCAAGCCATTCTTTTCTGTTGGAAAGCTTGGGTGGATAAACTGGTTCTGAGTTTGTTTCATTACTGGGGTTGAACCCAGGGCTTTCACACTGAGCTATATCCCTGGCCTGTTTTTATTTTTTATTTTGAGACAGGGTCTCACTACGTCACTAATCTGCCCAAGATGGGCTTGAACTTGTGATCCTCCTGCTGCAGCCTCCCAAGTGCTGGGAGGACAGGTGCGTGCTGCCACGCCCAGCTGTTCCCGAGTTTAGAACTGTGGAAATTCCAAGTGCAGAACAAGCAGAAGTGTGTTATATTAACTAGAAATGATTTGGGACTGCTGAGCCCAACTTCACGGCTTACTGGGGGCAAAGCCTGACTGCAAACAGCCCCATTTCTGCTGCCAATGTGGCATCATCCACTGCCCAGCACTGGGACCCTGGGCCGCAGCCAGCAGCAGGAAGCAAACCCCACAATGGGAACTGTAGAGGGAGAGGGAGGCCCCGGATGTGGGGTTCCTCCGGTCTAGTGTGGTTCAGGCTAAAAGCCTCTAAAATTGATGGGTGTCACCCCAAACACCTACTGAGCTCCCTCCCTTGTCCGGTTCTGGAGAAGAGCGTGTTGGTCTTCTGGTACCTGGCCATGAGGACAGAGCACGTTTCCTTTGGGCAAACGGGGAGCCTATCTGGTGGCTTTCTAGAAAGAATGGTGAGGATAACATTGTAAAATTTTTAAACAAGTTCACATCAGTCTATGTTCTGCTGCTATAACAAAATACCTGAGGCTAGGTAATGTGTGAAGAATATAAGTTTATTTAGCTCACAGTTTTAGAAATTCGAGAGTATGGTTAGGGCCCCCTGGGCTGCATCACAAGACGGCAGACGGCAACCTGGAGGGAATGCACTTGTGTGTGTGTGTGTGTGTGTGTGTGTGACAGAGAGAGACACACACAGAGACAGAGACAGAGAGACAGAGAGAGAGACAGACAGAGAGAGACAGAGACAGAGATGGAGACAGAGCCAGAGAGGGAGAAGGAGAGGGAGAGAGAGAGATTTCAGGGCAAGGCAGGATGCGGATGCCAAAGGTGCTCCAGGACTGGCTTATTCTTTTTGTAGCAACCCGCACTCACAGGAACTAATGCACCCCAAATGACCTGATCGCCGCCCACCCCCTCAGTGTCACCACACTGGGGGCCAAGCCCCTGCACATGGACCTTCGGGGACCCACTCCACCCAATGCAAACCACAGCCACACCTAAGGGCACACAAACACCAACCGAGTCCCTGGTCTCATCGCTCTACTGCGACCGTGATGGGGCCCTCGCTGTCTAACGACAGTGTCTCAGTGCCCCCCCCACTGTTTCTTGGAAATAGCTGCTCTGTCACTTCTTGTGTTTGGCACACACTCCTGACCATGTGTGTTAGGCAGAATGGTGTCTTCACCCCGGTAGCCCCAGAGATGTCCGTGTTCTCATCTCTGGAATCTGCGCGTAAGTGAGATTGCATGGCAAAGGAAAATAAGGAACTAAGGTTGTTAGTCAGCTGGTCTTCAACCAAGGGCTTATCCAGGATTATCTGGGTGGATCTAACATAATCACAGGGTTTAAAACTCGGGCACGGGCAGCAGGAGAGAAAGCCACACGGTCTGGTGTGGGAAGAGCTTGTTGTTTGGGGCTTTGATGGTGAAGCAAGGTAACCAAGAGCCTAGGAACACGGTGCCCCTGCAAGCTGGAAAGGGAGGCCGGGCTCTGCCCTGCCGCCTCCAGAAGGGAAGGCAGCCTGGCTGACACTGTACCTTCCACTCAGAGAGACCCTTGCTGGACTTCCAAGCTCCAAAACTGTAATGACACATTGTGTTGTATGCCAGTAAGTTCACGGTACTTTGTTAGAACAGAAGCAGGAAACTCATACACCATCAGCTCATAAGAATGGGGCCTGGCCTATTTTCCTAAGAGCAGAGCACATAGGAGCAGCCCCTCAGATGGGGCTTCTCCTGTACCGCAGAACCTCCCGCAGACTGTGGTTAAGGTGAAGCAGATATCAGGATGAATGAGAGAGGGGGCTGAGAGAGTTGTCCGGATCCGAGAGAGAGACAGACAGACAGACAGACAGGCAGGCAGGCAGACTTGGGACCCTAAAGATGAAGGTCCCTGTGGGCTTTGTGTGGAGGCCGGGGAGGGGCAGGGATGGCAGCCCCGGAGGAGCCACAGACCCGACACCCGGGACAAGAGGCGGGGAGCTCAAGGAGAGGAGCCAAGCAGGGAAACACCCAGCTTCCGCGGGGACATTCAACTGACACCTGTTGCCACAGACCGTGTCGAGAATTAGGGTGGGTAAGGAGATCCATTGTCTCCACAGGCCGCGGCCCAGCCTGTTTCCGTGTCCCCCACCCCACCGACAGGATAAAGGGGCTGCGGCCCGGGGCTGAGGGAGACACTGGAGCCTAGCAGGATGCAGGGCCGCGTGGCAGGGAGCTGGGCTCCTCTGGGGCTGCTCCTGCTCTGTCTGCATCTCCCAGGTACAGAGACTGCGCCTGGCCTTGGGCAGGAGGGCGCTGGGGCCCCTGGGACAGGAATAAGGGAAAAGGTCCATGCTTGGGTCTCGGCTGAGGCAGGGAGCTGGTCCCAAAGGTCCAGGTCCACGGTTGCTCTGTCTCCCCTCAGGCCTCTTTGCCCGGAGCATCGGTACAGCAGAGGAGAAAGCTTCCCTGCACCCCGGGGCCCACCTGCCCGGGCTGGGACAGCCTCCCTTCACCGGCCCCTCCAGCGCTGGACATGCCCAGCCCCATGTGGACCCGGGCTCCGAGGATGGCCTGGGAGCTCCTTCGCCGTTCAGCGTGCCTCCACCAGGTGGCCCCCAAGCTGCAGGCCATGCTGGGAGGCAGGTGTGGCCTCTGTCCTGGGGCCTGCACCCCGCGGAGTCCTGGCCCTCTGAGGTCCCTTGGCAGGTGATGGCCGCGGCAGCTGAGGACCCTACTGAGCAGGTGCTGCCCGAGGAGCTGGCTTACCTTTCTAGCACTGGTGCCCTCCCTCTGGGCAGCGAGCCGTGGCCTGTGGCGTTCTCTGCCAAAGCTACACAACCCTCATCTGAAGCTGTCCCCATTCACCTGGACTCGGCAGCGAACCGGCTGACCCTTGCCACTCCGCTGGGCATCCCGGGAGACCTCCTTGCCCAGCGACCATTCTGGTCTCTCATCTACAGGCTTCTGCCTCGTCTGCCATGGAGGGTTCTGAATCCCAGTACGCCCTGGGGAAGTGGGGTCCTGGGGACTGAATGGGGGGCGAGGCCCATGCCCTACCCTTTTGGAACCTGGGGTATCAACAGTAAATTCCCAGGAGGCAGCTGGGGGAATATTAACCGGTATCCAGGGGGCAGCTGGGGGAGTATTAACCGGTATCCAGGGGGCAGCTGGGGGAGTATTAACCGGTATCCAGGGGGCAGCTGGGGGACAGGTAGCTGGGGGAACAATAGCCGGTATCGAGGTGCTAGTGGGGGGAACATTTCTCCCAGAGTGGCGCGTCCTCTTGGCCCTTCCTGGTACATTCCCCCTGGCTTCTCCGACCCTCAGAACCCGGGCTTGCAGTAGGGCTGGAGCTGAGCACGGGAAGCCGGAGGAGGGAGGACAGGAAGGGGCTGCTCCTCCCTCGCCCTGTGGTGGCACCAGGCCTGGCTGCTCGCTATGCGGCCCGTGCCCACTCCCCCGCCCCACTGCCCCACGCTGATCTCCAATAAAACGCAGCAGCCATACGCCTTGACTGTCTCCGAGTCTTTGTTGCTGGGCATAAACCAAAGCATACTCGGTCCATCCCCACATTCCAGCCAACCCCATGTCTCTCGGGGTCCCCTCTCTCCCAGACGCTTGAGATGGCGCCCCATGGTCTCCCGCTCAGGCTTAGGTGCAGGCCAAGCTGGTTCCATCAGGGTGCTGGGATTGGATGGGGGAGCAGGGGCATGGAACAGGTCAGAGGCACAGGAACAGAGCTAGGACGGGCCGGGCAAGACAGACGGATGCCCTCCCAGTCACTGCTGGCTCCCGAAGGCCGCGTTCATTGTACGCTCCCAGGCGGAGGACAGCTCATCTCCCGGTGCATCCCGCAGTGCTCTGCTCCTGGGGCCTGCAGATCTTGAACAGTGGCTGAGTGAATCCAGCCCAGGTCAAGGAAGAGAGGAGGGGAGGGGAGGGCGAGCAGCCACTCCTACCGCCCAGCTGCTGCTTTCCTGCCTGTGAGACGACGAGGCCCCTCCCTCTGCTCACGCCGCCCCAGCCCCTTCCCCTAGGTCTCCCCAGCACAGAGCCTGAGCGAGGCTGGGGAGGCCAGGCGGAGTCTGCAGGAGCGGGGTGGGGGCGCCTCGTTTCTAGGCTCATTTGCCGTGTGTGTACTCAGCCCTGGCACCCAGGTGCTGCTCCCTCTGCACAGTTGGAATCCCAGGTCCAGGGAGCTGGGCAGCCCTGGGCAAGGAGGGGGAGGAGGAAGAATCAGAGCCAGGGTCGGGCGCCGCCCGAGAGGAGGGCAGTCTTCTGGCCAGTGTCTGCCCTGGGCATCCCTCCTCCGGGCCACACCTCCTCCCACTTATCCCCTGCTCTTCTGCAGGCCCAAGCTCGTCTTCCAGGACTGAGGGTTGTTCTTCTCCATCGCTCTCCTGGTGGTCCCACCTGCTCTTCCTCGAGTCTTTTTTTTCCTGTACTGGGGATCAAACCCAGGGCCTTGCACGGAGCTACATCGCCCACCCTTGTCTATTCTGAGACAGGGTCTCCCTAAGTCTCTAAGTGGCCCAGGCTAGGCTAAAACTTTCAGTCCTCCTGCCTCGAACTCCCAGAGTGCTAGGATTACAAGCGTGTGTTGCAACACCAGGCAAGGACCTCGAGGTCCCCAGCTCCGTTCCCTGCTCTGCGGTCTGTTGCACCCCAGCACCAAGAACAGCGCTCAGCAACACTGAGCAAGTAGGTGATGCCCTCAGTCTCTCCCTCTCTGCGGCCAGTGTGTTATAGGCTCGGCCCCATCCTGGCAGTCCTGGGAGGTGGCCGAACGTGCAAGAGGAAGTGGCCTTCAGGTCACTGGGTGCCCTTGACGGGGGGGTGTGGGACCCCAGCACTTCCCTCTCTCTCTTTGCCCCCACCTATGAAGTAAGTGGTTTTGCTCCAGCGTTTACTTCCACCGTGACGTGTTGCCTCCCCTCAGGCCCCAAACAGAAAGGCAGGCCCACCCCAGACCGAGCTTCCAAAACTGTGCGCCCGAATAAGCCTTCTCTTCTTGTGCACTGATCACCTCAGCAGTGCTGCAGTGGAAAGCTGGCCGACACTGCTGTCTCAGCTGTCTTGTCTCCCTCTCTGTTCCTGAGCCGCCCGGCTGCACACAGAGTCTACCTGAGCCCTCCCCAGCGCCTCACTGATGTCGCTCAGCTCACAGTGGCCCCTCATGGCCCGTCACTCCGCCCTCATCACTGTGTGGGGAGGTGCTTTACGATTGTTTCTACTGATGAGAACACAGGTCAGAGAGATCCAGTGCCTCACACGAGCTCACAAGTGACAGGCGATGCTTCTGAGCTCATTTTTCTCACCTGTCCAAGGAGTGTTCAAGCACAATATGTGATTAGCAGAAATATCAGGCAGTCAGCTTTTTTATTTTTTTGTCTTTTTGAGACAAGGTCTCACTATGCAGTTCAGGCTGGTCTTGAGCTCACTTCATAGCCCAGGCTGGTCTCGACTTTGCAATGATCCTCCTGCCTCAGCCTCTTGAGTGCTGGGATTACAGGCCCAATTAGCTTTTGTTACATGCACCAGGTCCGGGACAAAAGGTTTTCTCATGAGCCCTGGAAGCTGGTCCTTGCCACAGCTCACCAGGGAGGCACTGTGGGTCCCTTGTACAGGAAGAAACTGAGGTCCAGAGTGGGCCAGGAGCCAGGGCTGGGGACATAGCTCAGTGGCACAAATACCTGCATGGCAAGCACAAGGTCCTGAGTTCAATTCCCAGTACTCCCCCCGAAATAAATAAATTGAAAAAAACATGTACATTATTGAATGCAGGGTGGAAAAAGCAGGCGTTCACAAGCTGGAGGACCGGAGACCTGGTGGGGCATGCAGCCTCCCCTGCGGTGCAGGCAGGCTTAGGCAAGCCGTCAGCTCTGCAGACCTCAATCTCATTGTCTGTGAAATGGGATGAAAGCAGATGTCTGGCTTACTCCACATGGTTGTTATGAAGTTTTATTAAGACTCAGGGTATTAGCCCACACTGGAAGAGGCTTCCTAAAGACCCTGCAGGCTGTGCCCAGGGCTTCTGTCCCAGCTTTCATGTCCTGAGGGACTGGGCAGCACCCTTTACGCTTCATGATGTGAATTTGCTGACCACTGGGTGACAAGCGCAGAAGTTGCTTTCCTGGTGGGGCAGTCTCGAGCCAAGTCTCCTGAGCTCCTGTCACCCTTCACAAACTCGGCCGCAGGCCTGGTCATGTTTTCCTAATGAGGGGTTCCTGAGTTTGGGCCTCAGCACCTCTGCCTCAGCCGCATTAGCCTGGGAGCTGCAGGGAAGCAGGCCACACACCAGAGCCAAGCCAGCTCTCTGCTCAGCCTCAGGCTGGGTGCGGCCACCTGCACCGGCTTCCAGGACCCCTGGCTGCTCTCTGTGCTTGCCCAGGGGACAGGGTGCAAGAGCCGCGTGGGCCTAGCTGCACCTCACAGCTGGGTGGGAACTGGAGTCTTTCGCTCTGTGGGGAAAGGAGGAGCCTCGGAGGAGCGTCCTCAGCGTGTGTCCCTGGGCGACAGCCCTGACAGTCACGCACTGTTCATCCACTCACACTTTACTCTCTGCCCACGGGGTGTAACAGCTCCTGCACACACCTTCCTGTGGGCTTAGGAGTCACGAGGTAATTTCCTTCTCAGGCCCACGCCCGGGTGACCGGTTGGGGAGGTCTTTGCGTCCAGAGGGGGCAGCAGGAGGGCAGCAGGAACACAAGTCTGAAGGGGCAGTCGGTGGGTTGGGCCCGTCCGCCCGCAGGGCAGACCCATGGCCAGTCGAAAAAGTGCTGCTCTTGACTCTTCACTCACACGTGGGGGGCCAGGCATGTCTTCCGAGGGCATAGTTTAAATGTGGTGCGGGCGGGGGAGGTTTGCAGGGGACCAGCGTCCAAGGCTTTGTTCCCTGAGTGGTGGCCAGACCAGGCATTCCGATGCAGCGGCCCCCATCCCCCGCCGCTCTCCCGCTGCGCTGCCAGCGTGTCTCCTTCAAGTCCTTGCTCAGGATGCCAAGAGCCTGGCAGAGTCCCGGGGCCCACCCGGGGTGACAGATGAGCTGCTGGCTCACGCGGTGTGTGCCTCCAGCCCGTCCTACTGTGGCCGCACAGTTTCATGTCCATCTTAGCTATGTAGTACTGCAAGTGTGGTTTATTTATTGTTCTTTTTTTTTTCTTTTGGTAGTACTAGGAACTGAATTCAGAACCTTCACATTGAGCTACATTCCCCAGCCCTTAAAAAAAAATTGTTTTTTAAAAAAATCGTTTTTAAAAAGCACTTTGAGACAGGGTCTTGGTAAATTGCACGGGCTAAGTTCAAACTTTCACTCTTCCTGCCTCAGCCTTCTGGCTGGGATTGCAGACATGTGCAACCACACCTGGCATATTTTTCTACATTCCTGTCAATAGTTCTTATCTGTCTTTTTATTATAGCCAGTGGGCATGAAATTGTACCCCACTGGGGAATAAAACTCTTTTCAGGAGCACCTCTTTCACAAGGACTTTAGAATTTCAATCTATTTTTGTGCTAATGTAAAATTTTTTAAAACCCTCTTGATTGGCACTACATAATCAGTTTTCCTTTCACCATGTTATATTGACCTGATCTATTAGCATTACTAAGTCTTATGAGGGCCGGGGATGTAGCTCAGTGGCTCAGCACCTGCCTGGCAAGTGCAAGGTCCTGGGTGTCAAAAAAAAAGTTTGAAACATTTGATGAAAAAGCAAACTTTTATAACAAAATAAGAGAATAACAATAGCTAATATACTGTGTATCGTGACTCAGAGCACAAATGTAGACAAGATTCTCTTCAATGGAAGATTCTCTTACACAGATAAAGAGCAGAAAAACCTTCTTTTTAGTGAACTAAGAGAAGCTACTAGTATAAATGAAACAAATTAGCATACATATTAAAATACTTTGAAACAGTGGGATACGTAATTTGGGGAATTATTCAAATGTCTCCCTACTTCCTTCGTAGCTAACTTCTAAAATGTTATTCATTTCTATATACAGATATATTCTGAGTTTCTCATATAGAAGAAGTCATGTGATGCTTGATCTTGTATGTCTGACTTATTTCACTTAATATTATGGTCACAAGGTGCATCCACTTACCCACAAATGCCTCGAGTTTATCCTGTTATGGCAGAGTAGTAATTCATTCTATATAAGTACATTTCCCTTATCAGTCACCTGTTGATGGACACGGACTGTTTCCGAGATCTAGCGTCATACACTGTGTTGATAAAGGTGGGTCTGCATGTATACCGATTTTAACTCTCCTGGGAAGTTGCCTAGAGGGGGCGCTGTTGGGTCAAATGGAATTTCTATTCTCAGTTTTTTGAAGACTGGCCCCGTAGTGGTTGTGGTGGTTGACAGTCCCACCCACAATGCAGAAGTGTCCTTTTCACCCACGTCCTCGCCAACGGCTATTATTAGCTTTTTTTGACACAGTCTTTTGGGGTGAGAGGGAATGTCCGTAGAGCTGTAGTTTGCGTTTCTTTAATGGCCAGCGATGCCGAGCAGCTTTGCTCGTGTTTGCTGGCCGCATGTACTTCTGAGGACGTCCATTCATTCAGTTGCCTACTTTTCACTGGGTGCTTGAGTCTGGGGGTCTGATCTTTTTGGGTTTACTCTGCACTCTAGGTGTTGGTCCTGTGTCTGAGGAACGGCCGGCAGGAAGTGTTTTCCAGTCCCAGCAAAGTGGAGAGCTGTGCTCGAACCCAAAGCCCAGGTCCTGCGGTGCACATGGGAGCTGGCCTGAAGTTATTCTCAACTCGCCAGGGTTTATCTGAGCTACAGTCACTCCAGATATGATCTCGGTGGAGGTTGAACTGTCCTGGCCCCCAAAGATATGTTGAAATTCCAATCCCTGATGGCTCAGGATGTGACTTCATTTGGAAACAGGTCTTTTCAAAGGTATAGAGTTAAAATGAGGTTGCTGGTGTGAAGCCCTAACCAAATATGGCTTATATGCTCCTCAAAACGGGGAGTTGGACACACAGAGGGAAAATGACCCAAAGACGCAGGGATAGCGCCATCTCCCAGCCAGAAGGCTGAAGGCCCTCGGGAGCCAGGGGAGAGGCGGGTCAGAGACTGTCCTGTGGTCCTGGGAAGGCACCAACCTGCCAGTGACTTGAATGCAGACTCCCAGCTCCGGAGCTGTGACAACCGCTTCCTGCTGTTAAAAGCAGCTTGCTGGTGGTGCTTTGTTAGAGCAGCTGCTACAAAAACAAACCGGCAGTGGACACCCGGGGGCCACCTCTCCACCACCTTCTCTCCCGGGGTCACCCGTGCTGGCACTGGTGATCTCAGCTAAGTACCAATGGCTTTAAGGTGTCATCTCGCAGGCAGGTCATGTGATTGACTCATTTACCTGCTAATTATGGCCCACTGTGTTCAGGCGTCCAGGGCACGGGGCTAGGGAGGCAACGAGGTACTCGGCCTCTTCCTCTGGCCATCCAGACTCCTGGGGTCCTGGGGTGCATATTTGCACACAGGACACCGGGCGGGCTGGGGACCCTGTGGAACCCTGAGCCAGGAATCTGGAGAACTTAGGGAACTGAGGAAGCCTGGGGGCCATCATGGGGGACACTGGGTCCGGCAGGGCCTGTAACTGTCGGGGTAGGGGTTTATCCTTAGCTGAAGAAACGTGGGAATTCCAAGGGTTAGGAGGAGAGTAGCAGACTGTGTTTGCCTTTTAAGGTGGTTTCTGCAGGGGTGAGGTGTGGCCCCGGGGTAGCACTGGCCCCATGAGCCCAGCCCTGGGGTGGGAGGAGCAGGTGAGGGGGAGGTGAACCCCAGACTCCACTGCATGAAGATAGGAAGGGGTTCACTGCACAGGCCAGGCGCTAGTCCGACTGTTTCACACTGGCCCGGGTGACTCTGGCCCAGCCTTTCACACGGAGGACATGACTTCTGCTTCATGGAACAATTTGCTTCCTGTTTGTGTCCTTTCTCAATGGGGAGCCTCAGATCCGCCTTGTCCCGTCCCATGGGCTGTGCAGCCCCAGCCCCTCCTGCAGGTGGCGTCACCCGGCAGCCCGGCCTGGGGCCCACACCGGAGGCCACTCTCGGCTCACTCCCCACCCTCACTTCTGGGCAGACCCTGGTGGGGCTCAGTGTTTGCAGAATGAAGGCTCGAGCCCTCCAAGTCTGCACCTACTGGCAGTGCCCAACCCCGGAATCCAGGGCCCCCTGCGCCTCATGCCTGTCCCCTCCAGTGCCTCTTTCTCTGCCTTTAAATGTTTCCTTTCCTCACCAGTTTCCAGGTCCAAGAGAGTTTCACAGAGCCTGGGGATCCAGGGAGAGTGCAGAGGGGGGCAGGAGGAGAGAGGTGAGTGTGTGGGTTGAGGAAAGATGGAGATGCTGACTCGACTTTGCTGATAAATAAAAATGTGTCCTTGAATATTGGGCTCTCTTTATCCATTCACAGAGTGGAGTGCTACTCTGCCATAAAGAAGATAAACTCGAGATATTTTTGTGGCAACTCTTGAGGCCATAATCTTAAGTGAAATAAATCAGACACCCAAGTTTAAATATTGCTTCACTTTTTTTTTGTCTTTTTGAGACAGGATCTCGCTATGCAGTTCAGGCTGGCCTTGAGCTCACTTTCCAGCCCAGGCTGGCAATGATCCTCCTTCCTCAGCCTCCCGAGTGCTGGGATTACAGGTGTGCACCACCGTGCCTGGCCTGCTTCACTTCTCTTGTGTGAGAAACAAAGTAAATAAGGAGCAGAGCAGAATAGAGGACAGAAACTGAAAGAAGAACTTGTTCAAATGGGGAGGGGGTGGGGGCAAGAGAAGAAAGGGGAAAGGGATTTTTTTGTGGTGGGGACTGAATGCAGGGCCTTGTGCTCTGCCGCTGAGCCACACCCCCAGCCTGAAAGGGATTTTTAAAAAGAGAATTCAGGTCCATCGTGCGCAGGTAAAATTCCCCATGATGAATGATCATTATGTGTGGCAGACGTAATCACAGAAAGACATGAATTAAATGTACTCTGCTGAAGACTCGAGGGTGAGTGTGGGCTGGATAACTAAGGGTCCAGTGTTAAACAACTAGAGGACCACACAGAAAGCAGTCTCTCCAGGGAAAACCCAGAGAGCAAAAAATGCCCAGAAAACTATAATAACACAGATGTGTGAGGCAATCTCTTCTCAACAAGCAGATTCGCCGGGGGAGCGGCGGGGGAGCGTCTGCCCAGCTGCCCTGCAGGGCAAAGCTTTTCGGACCCTTTGAAGTCTCTCCTTTGTACTTTTCCAGGCCATATGCAGTGCTGGGTTTACAGGGACAACACAGCAGCGAACAAGCCCGTGTACCTGCAGGTGACGCACGGCGAGGCGGGCCTGACCCCCGGCTCACCCGGCTCAGGCACCTGCCCCGTGACCTTGGTAATGACACCGCGTGCTGGGCAGACGCTCCCTCACCCCAGTTTCCTCGCCTGTCGGATGGGGACAGCTGGCTGCCCTGTGACACAGCTGTGGCCAACTCAGTTCCTCTCTGGCACAACATGGACTCAGTAAACGTTTGCTGCTGTCCGACTCCTACACACACCGTAACGCCCACGCTCCTCCCAGGCCAGCTACCAGCCTTGCAAAGGACTGAGGGATGGCTCAGGGCGCGTCGCTGCCACGCCACAGAGGAACAGGGGCACCCACGTCCTCTGCCCTGGACCTGGCACTGGTTACACCTGCCTGACGATGTGGGCACACAGTGTGGTGTTGCAGAGCTCTGTGGAGCTGGTGCCACCGGCTGTCATGGGGACAGTGAAGGCAACACTATGGAAGGTGCACGCGCATGTGTGTAGTGTGTGTGTGTGGGAGGTGAGTGCATGTGTGTGTGTTGGGCGTGTGCCCCACAGCACTCTTGGTCCGAAGGGCTGGAGGAAGACCACCTCTTGCCTCAGAAAAGCAAAGGCCACAATGAGCCTGCCATAATGGGCTCCTTCTACCTTAGGGACACTGGGAGGCATCGGAGGACTTTCCCCTTTTGACTTGGATGCCAGGGAGCTCCTTCTGCCCCTCCCTGCACGATACCCAGACCTACTGCACTGGCTCTGTCTTTTTTTTAACTCTTCTTCTGCCCTCCTCATGGTTTTAAAATTTTTATTATACTGTGTGTAGGTTAGTTTAGATTTTGTTTAAAAACAAGGCTGGAAAAATAAATACAATTTTCTATACCAGGGGTGGGGTTTACCAGAACCTGGACCCCGGACCTCCTCGACAGACTTTGACTTTGACTCCTGGGTCACCAGCAGTGCTCCTGCAGGAGCCCACTCATCTGCACGGGGTGAGCGGGAGTGAGGGCAAGGGCCTTTCTGGGGGAGATGCACGGCAGCCAGCTCCCCGCCTCACCGCACGGGAGGGGACGGCTTCAGTGACAGCGGTGCTGCTGTCCGGGCAGAGGAGGACGGGAGGGCGCCCAGCTCGGCAGCGGGGGCCACCTGCTTCTCCCTAGGGGGCGCTGTGGACCCACAACGTGGAGACGCTGTCTGCGCCTGCGTGTGTGAAGGGGGTGTCACCTCCCCTCGCGGGGGGTTAAGGAGAGGACGCTGTGAGGCACAGCTGCTGCCCAGGCTGTCGTTAGTCCTGTGGGCTGGGCAGCGTGACTCAGGCTTTAAGGAAGGTAAATAAGACGGGTGTGGTGGCCCAGACTTGTAAGCCCAGCACCCTGGGATGCTGAGGCAGGAGGGTCACAAGTTCAAGTCCAGTCTGGGCAATTGAGGAGTTTAGTGAGACCTCGCCTCAAAATCAAAAATCAAAAACGGGCTGGGGATGGAGCTCAGTGTGGAGACCCTGGGCTCAGCCTCCAGTATAGGGTCAGGTAGGGGCAGGGAAAGCCCGTGCTCCTGTCCTAAAGCAGCCCCTGGGGCCTCCTCGGTCACTGCCACCCCGGCCTGCAGCCCTGTGACTCTGCTAACCGCCCAGGGTCCTTTTCCTGCGAAACCCTGACTCCCCTCCCCGCACCCCGTTTATTTCACTTCAACAATAAGAGGGAGACAGAGGGAAAGAGAGGGAGAGCGAGAAAGAACAAACCGAAAACCCCCAGGGCCAGGATTTGTACTTTGTTTATTTGTTTTGGGGCTTTTTTTTTGAGACAGGGTCTCGCGATGTACTGCTCGAACTCAAAACTGAAACCATTTGGGTGCATTTTACGCATGTTTCATGGGTTCGTACTCCCTAAGTCTTAGTTAAAGTTCATTAAACCCAGGGCCTTGCACAGCTTAGCAAGCACTCTACCACTGAGATATGCGTATCCCCAGCTCAAATTTTATGTTTCAAATAATTTTTTTGTTAGCTTTTAGATGACCGACAGCACCATCTTAATATGAGCTAGCGGCGCCCTGGCGTCCTAACTGCATCGCCGAAGCAGGGGCGTCCTCACCCCGAGGGGGCGCTGTCGGGCCTGCACCCTGGCTGGGTGCTGAGTCCGCGTGGAGCTGAGTGGCAGAGGCCACCGGAGTCCGCACCTTCGCTTGCCCTGCTCACTCCTATTAAGGTCTAAGGATCTTTCATCTTTATTATTGGTAAGTGTGACCTGCTGGGCCAATTATAATTATTTATTCATTTATTTGTGGTTTTGAGACAGGGTCTCTCACTCTCTAGTCCAGGCTGGTCTCGAACTTGCAATCCTCCTGTCTCGGCTTCCCAGAGTGCTGGCGTTACAAGTGTGCGCCGCCACACCTGGCCAAGGACGGCCTTTCAAATTATGACCCAGGCTGGGGTCGCAGCTCACGGTAGAGGGCTTGCCTAGCGATGTGCAGCACTGGTTCTCAGCCCCCGCACTGCAAAAAAGGGAAGGGAGGGAGGGAGGGAAGGAGGAAATGAGGGGGAAGGAAGTTACGCATCCGCTTTGCTGTCATGACCAGTGTGGTCGTGTATGCGCATCAGGTTCTGAACTCGCCCTGGTCTCTGGGGTTCAAGGCCGCCCCCAAGTGGGGGAGGTGCTCGGACCTCTGAACTCTTTTTGCAACACTATATGGGTCTGTAATTATTTCAAAACCAGAAGAGAACGAAGTGGAGGATTAGTGAGGAGGAGGAGGGGGGATTTGAACTGCGTGCTTGTGTAAGAACTGAGGCCAGCGCAGGTAGAGACTTCCCTTATTCCTGGAGTTCTGCCCCCAGATTCTGCCGTGGCTCCCTACTGGTGAACTGGTCGGGGACACGCGTAATGACAGGGTCTCTTTCGCCCAGACAGGGCAGGACATGCAGCAGCCTGCCTCAGCCTGCATCGCCCTGCCCCTCTTGTCCACCGGTCACTGTGGAGACTCCCAGTAACTCCCAGGACCGCACTGGACCGACCTCATGAGCAGAGGCCCCTCTCATCCCTTCTCCCTTGGGACCCAGTCTCCCTCACCCGGCAGGGTCAGGGATGAAGTCCAGCTGAGCCTGTGTGCAGGGCCCCGGGCATCAGAGCCGAGTCCTTAGTGAGTCCCAGACTCAGGAGCAGCTGCCTCTCTGTTGCCCAGGTGCACAGGCTCCGTGTGACACGCAGAGTGTGGGGCTCTGCACAGTGGGAGAATCAGAAGTGGGAGCAGCTGGGGGTGCAGCACAGAGCCACCCTGAGATACACATCTCCGCGAGGGTCTCAGATGTGAGGTGTGTTTACTACAGAGTGTACGCTGCACTGTGCTCAGGGCAGAGGCTTGGAATGTGAAGACCATTGCGTGTGTTGGGAGGGAAGCTTGTGAGAGGCTCGTGGAGTTACACAAAAATGTCCCAACCCACATCTGCAAATCCCGAATGCAGGGATGTCCAGACAGCACCGTTAAAGAGAAGAGGCAGTGTGATGAATTGTGGAGTTCTTTGTTCTTTAAATCTGGCACAAGTCAGGGGCAAAGGAGAGAAATTGTTGAGGTTTTTCTGAAAATGCCTTTTTGTTATTGTCACAGTTGATTCACAGATTCACTGAGGATGGATTTCCAAGTTGCCAAATTCACATTCATTAGAAAGCACTGCTCCACTGTCTTCCAGCCTCTAGTGCTGTGAGGAAAAAGCCCTCTGCCCTCTGTGTAAGTCAGCGTTCTGTTACTGTGACAAAATACCTGAGACAATCAACTTAAAAGGAAGGAAGGTTTACATAGGCTCACAGTTTCTGAAGTGTCAGTTCATGTTTGCTTGAGTCTGTGGCACCCCGGTTCGTCATGGTGGGAGAGCACAGTGTGGGAGGCCTGCTCACCTCACTGCAGATGGGAAGCAAACAGGAAGCGGAGGCGCTGGGGTCCCGACATTCCTTTCAAGGCCGTGCCTCCATTGGCCTAACTTATCTCCTCTGGGCCCCAGCCCCTGAGTGTTCTAGCACCCCCAATAGCACCATTGGCTGGGACTGAGCCTGCAATACCTGGGCCTTTGGGAGACCCTAAATATCCTAACTAGAGCATCACCAGAGTGTTGATCACTTTTGGCAGTACTGGGGATTGAACCCAGGGCTCTTGATCTGAGCTACACCCCCAGCCCTGTTTCTTTTCTTTTGAGATGATGTCATTGTGTAGCTGAGGCTGGGTTTGAACTCACTGTGTAGCCCAGGCTGGCCTTAAACTCCTAACAGTCCTCCCTGCCTCAACCTCCCAAGTGCTGGGGTTACCATTGTGTGCACTATACACCCAGCAGTCTCTTTTCTCTTTCCATGTGACAAGGTCTTTTATTTTTATTTTTTGTTCTGTGCAGCAATGGGAATTGAACCCAGGGCCTCCTCCTACGTGCCAGGAAAGCACTCAGCCACCTAACCACATCCCAGCTCTTTCCATTTTTATTTTTAGACAGAGCCTGTGCAGCTCAGGCTTACAGCTCGCGATCCTCCTGCCTCAGCCTCCTGAGTGCTGGGATGTCAAATGTGCACCAGGTGTCCAGCTCATTTCATTCTTATGCGGTAGGTTTTGTTATTTGCTTCTTTCGTTGTCTCCTTTCCTTCGAAGTGTTTCCTCCCTCTCTTTCAGGGCAATGGCTTCCTGAGCGGTGACCTCCTTGGTCTACATCGCGCTGATCCCGAGCTGGAAGCCGCCCTCCGTGGACGGCGCGCAAAATTATGCCTTGTCACAAGAGGGCGGCAGAGGGACATCGCTGGAGCCCAGCGTTTCTCTGGCCGGGCACTGGGGCCACGGTTTGCGTCTCCTTTCCTAGTCGAGTCTGGACTTGGACTTAGGAAACCAAAGCTGGCCTCGAATTCGCGGCCATCCTCCCGCCTCAGCCGCCTAGTGCTGGGATATCAGGCATGAGCCACCACTCCTGGCAACCAGATAAAGAAATTAAGAGAGGTGAATGATTTTGAAAACTAAATAGGTAAAACAGTAACCACATTAATTATTATAGAAAGTATGGTCATTGTTTTGGGCAGGAGCTTTCTGCAATTAATTGGGCATGTTTCAAGTAAGCATTTAGAAACTTACATGCACACACCACACTGCAGGGGTCCCTGGGACAGTGCAGAAGACCTCAGAGTGAAGTCTGAGGTTTCCTGGGTCTGGTGACTCCCTGTCCTTGCTTTGGTTTTTGTACTTTTCTTCTCAGAGTAAGAGTGAATATCTGGGTGTGGTGGTGCCTGCCTGCAATCCCAGCACTGGGAGGCAGAGGCAGGAGGATCGCTGTGTGTTTGAGGCCAGCCTGGGCTACACACGAAGATTCTGTCTCAAAAAAAATCCAGAAAAAACAAAACATCACAGCAAGAACAACTTTAGTTCTGCTGTGGAGACACAGGATTGGGGCTAAGCTGGTCCTGTTGCCGCAGAGCTCTGTGACGTGGCTGGTCACTTGGGTGGTCCTGGGTGTTTCCAGGGGCCCTGGGGACGCCTGGGCACAGCAGGTGGCTCCCGCCTGACCCGCTTGTGTGTTCCTAAGAAGGAAGAACTCAGCCAGCAGCAGCAGACACAGCCAGAGTGGAGGCACTGGGCTCCCTGTGAGCCTGGCTTCTGGGCCAGGCAGGGACGGAGATGGTCCAGAGGTGACGGTGCATGGGGCACGCAGTTCCAGTGCCTCTCAGCTCTCAGAATTCTGTCCCGGGCCACAGTCATGTGTCCGTCCTCCGTGGACTGCTTGCTGCACTGCCGTTTTTAGCTCTGCTTAGAATCCCTCCCACTATAGCCCTGAATCAAGGCCAGCAGTTTTCTGAAGCTGTTGGTTTCAAGCAGGAGCCTAAAGTGTTATCTTTCTACAGTCTGTTGGCCATTTCAGAACTTTAGAAATGTAATGGTCAATTCATTAGAAAGAAACAAATAACTAAATAAATTTTACGAGAGGACTTCAAGATGGTGACCAGGTAGGCAGCAGAGAGAGAACCTCCCGGAGGAATGCCACTCAGACAAAGGAATATAGGAATATAGCAACACGTGAAGGACAGAAGGGAAAGAGGTGGGTATCCTGAACTCAGGAAGGATCTGAAATGGGAATTGAAGCCCTCGGAAAGACTAAGCAAAACCTCTGCTGGAGGAAAAGATCGGAGATCCGCCATGGCGCAGTCGGAGGGAGAGGAGAAGGAGGAAGTCACTGCTCCAAGCACACCCATGGCCCACGCCCTGGTTCCAGCATTCGCAGCTTCAGCTTCAGAGACCCACGCTCACGGAAGCCTCCCGACTCAGCCAGGGGACAGCGGAGTTCCGAGAGCTGATCCAGAGCTGGAGAGGGGAGGGTGCAGCCAGGAAAGGAGGCAATGGCGGTCGGGAGCAGTTGTCAAACCCAGTGTGAGGATGAGAAGTTATGACAGCCACTGGGGCAGAGTCCCCACCCTGCGGCAACCTTCCTAATCAGCGCCTGAGAGAATCAGTGCAACTAGTACACAGCGCACCACGCCCAGCTCTGCGCCTGCCTGCAGGCGGTGCCCCCTGCCTCTTGGCTGGGTGAGTGACTACCGGCGGAGAGCGGTGGGGAACCTCGGTGGTGAGCTGCAGTGGCTCCCAGGGATCCGGCTGAGGAGCTGACGGGGGCTCCAGCACCGCAACGGGAGGGAGATGCAGGTGGAGGTGGATCGCATGGCTCCACGCCCTTCTCACTCCAACATCAGGCAGGAAGCATGAGCTGGGTTGCCGGGACTCAGCTCCCACCCTGAACTCTCTCTGGGAGCACCTTGAGTCTCTGTGGCTTGAGCAAGCACTGCCTGTTCCTGGCAACAATGAGACGAATCCATGGTCTTCAGGACTCACCCCAAACTATTAATGTGAGCACCAAGAGGGTCTCCTTACAGCTTGCACATATAAACCTTGCACGAGCCCATAGCAACAAATTAGATGAAAAGCAGCAGACTGGGAGTCTGAACAACAACATACTCTATACAGCAGACCCGAGAAAATCCTCCAACTCTATTCTAGAACTAATCTTTAAACTCAGTTCATACCCTGAAATAACACAGTGAGAACGGGCCGGGGAGATTTCAAGCCCTTATACCAAGCATCGTCAGTTCATCCAATGCCCAGCTGCAAGAGGTGGGGAACAGTGGTACTGGAGATCAGGAGGAGGGAGGAGGAGAAGAAAGGGCCTCCAGCATCGAGGCAACGGGACAGAGCCGAACAGGTCACCGAGGGCACCCTGATGGGGGTGTGTGCCCCACGGCTGCTCCTCTGTGGCCCCCCCTGAGGGCGCCCCACGGACTGGACCTGCCCCCACCCATAGCACGGGGACGGGGTGGAGCCAGGCAGTCCGCTGTGAGCACAGGTGCTTTTCCACCTCCGACCATGGCAGTTTGTATACACCCCTGTATGTTATAGTATAGTCTGAGGCAGCTATAACTCTTCCCATGGCGAGAGTCCGGGGGTATAGATAAACCCAGGAGTACAGTTATTATCAGAGGGAAGATGACTGATTGAGTGGTGGGGCAATGGAGATGAGGGAGGAGAAAATTGAATGATCAAATGGGCCATCATCTGTGTAACTGAGTAACAAAGGTGAAGGTAACACTATGTAAGACAGCATCCAGAGGTAATTCCCTTCTATGGTCTCTATAATTTTGTATTTCCTCAATCGTTTTTGTATTAACCGAAGTGAAGATAACTTTATATTATACAGCATCCAGTGCTAATTCCCTACTATCTTCTCTATAATTTGGTATTTCCTTTAATGTTTATGTGTTAAGTAATGTGAAGATAACATTATGTAATACAACATCCAGTGCTAATTCCCTACTATATTCTGTATAATTTTGTATTTTCGGTATTGTTTATGGCTTATTCTGGTTCCTATGTCTCCATTCTTTTGTCTTAAAAAAAAAAAAAAGAATCCCTCCCACTCAGCCACAGTTTCTGTTCTGCCCTTCTCTGCCTAAGTTTGCTACGGTAAAAAAAAAAATCACAGGAAACCGGTCATCAAGTGTGGTACAGAAAGTTTGTTGAGAATTTTTACCTTTAAATTACCTAGTGTTTTTGTTTGTTTGTTTGCGACAGGGTCTCACTATGTAGTTCAGGCTGGCCTTGAACTTGCAGCGTTTCTCCTGCCTCAGCCTCCTGGATGCTGGGATTATAGGTGGTCACTGCACTCAGCCTGTTTCTGTCTTTTCAAGACAGGATCTCAGAGTGGTCCAGCCTGGCCTTGAACTCCAGGTCATGGATGACAGGTGCGCCACTACACCTGGCTGAGAAGTTTTACATTTCAGTGACCTAATGCTCTGCGCTGGAGACAGCCTGAGGAATCTCCTTTAGAATTCATTGTCAGGGATGCTCTGGGGCTGCTCTTCTGCTCCGAAGCACCACGGCTGCTCAGGCTCCTCTTTTTGCTTGGCTGTCAGAAAACTGAAATCAACAAGGTCCCCAGATACCTTGGTATCCCCAGCCCTAAGCCTTAGAATATCTGCGGTCTGCTTCTTCTTGGTTTATCTGCGTATGTTTTTTCATGTATATTTATTACTTCACTATGTGTTTTTGTTACAGGCTACTTCAAATAATCTATGGGAAGAACAAAATATGGATAAATATACATTAAGAGTGAACCTTCTAGCACCTGTGTGTGTGGTGGTGAACACCTGTAATCCCAGCACACTGGAGGCTGAGGCAGGAGGATTGCAAGTCCCACATGGACACCAACCCGTGCCAGAGCCATCCTTCTCTGGGTTGGGATGCGGCTCAGAGGTGGAGCACGTGTCTGGTCCATGGGCCTTGGGCTGATTCCCAGCCTAGGGAAGTTGTCAGCCTTCTCTCTGTGAAAACTGGAGGACACCAGATGTGAGCACCTGCATCAGTCTCAAGGACTCTCGGGGAGGGGATCCCGGCACCCCAAACTCAGAGGCCCTGGTGCTGGGGAGGCAGGAGCAGGCTGGATGTTAGAGGCTAACTGTGCCCCCCACCACACTGACCAGCTGTGCCCCGCCAACCCCCAGGAAACAGGGCACTTTGCGACTGGTGGCTGCCCACCTGTGTCCACCACTCAGGCCACAGGTCCCACCCGGCTCCTCCCTGCATCCCAAGACCAGCCTGTTACCCCGGGTTTGCGTGTGGCTGCCGCAGTGATCCACGGGGTGCAGGAGAAAGGCCAATGTGGTGCTTCTGCTCCTAGACGGATGCTGCTGGACACCTGAGGTGACCAGGACACTCTGGGTCTTTCTTTATCCGGGGCAGCAGGACAGACAGACACTGGCTCCTGAGGACATTGCACCCACAGTGGCTTGTGTGTGAACTGGCACCATGTGTGGTCTGAGGGTTTAGTATCAATTTATTAACCATGGTTTGGCAGATAGCAGCAGCTGTCCTGGACAGCAGGACAGCCGTCTGTGGGGGTGTGGATAAACTACAGAAACCCAGGCTGACAGCAGAACCAGGTGAGAAAGCGCTTTCCCCAGGTCTCCCTGCTGTCTGTCCTCTCCTAACTCATCTGAGCTTGAGTCTCAGGATCACCAGCTCAGACTACAGGGACCCACGGTCACTAGAACAAAGTTCCAGCCCCCAGCACTGACGTGGGTGCGTGTCCCAGAATGAACCCTTCACAGATATGTAGGGTCATGCGAGGAAACACAGTCCAGTGGTGCCGAGTGATCACCAAGTCATCATATTTTATAGATTATGACACACAGCTAATTTCACAGTTAACATCTCTCAGAAAAGGGTGCATGTATTTTATTTTATTTTAAAGACAAAATAATGGAGACATATAAACCAGAATAACACAAAAACAATATATAGGAAATACAAAATTCTAGAGAAGGTAGTAGGGAATTAGCACTGGATGCTGTATTACATAATGTTATCTTCACATTTGTTGCTCAGTTATACAGATGATGGCTCGTTAGATTAATTTTCTCCACCCTCATCTCCATTGTTCTACCACCCAATCAGTCGTCTTCTCTGTGATAATAACTGTACTCTTGGGTTTATTTACTCCCTTGGGCTCTCACATTGGGAAGAGACATGGCTGCTTCAAATTATGCTGTAACATATACGGGTGTACACAAATTGCTGTGGGAGGTGGTGGAAAAGCTCCTATGCTCAAAGATGGTGGATAGGCAGGGAACCAGGTTCACTATGGTCAAGCCCCCGTTGACAAGCCCTCAAGGCCATCGGGGGTCCGGTCGAGTCGCCGGGATTACCCAGCAAACCGCCAGGCTCCACCTCGATGCAGCGTATCCAGAGGCCCTCTCGAGTCCTCAGGGTTGCCCAAGCTGACTGCCGGGCTTCACCCCATCGCCGCACTGCTGGGGGCCTGGTCAAGTCCATGGGGTTACCCCCACAGACCACCGGGTTCCACCAGGAAAGGGTGCATCTTTAAAAAGAGCCTGACTCCTATAATCCACAGAACTCGACGTCACCATTAATTCAGTTTTTTTCCTTTAGAGACAGGTTCTCACTCTGTACCCCGGGGGGTGCTGCAAATGTACTATCCTGCCTCAGCTTCCTGAGTGCTGAGAGTGTGCACACCCCCAGGGCCCGGCCACTATTTTCTTTCCTTGTGGTGCCTACCGTAATGGGGTTTTCCAGCTCTGGAGCCTTTAGCGTGTGAGGTGGCTTCCATACCTCCACGCCAGCAGGCGCAAGTCAAGGATGCAGCAGGGTGGACTGTAGGCTCCCACAGGCACTCAGAAGCCAGCGGCCAATTTCCAGGAGTTGCTTATTCCTGGGGCCACGTGCAGTCATCGCCGCTGGGGGCTGCTGAAGTCATCCTCACAGCAGCGGGGCGGTGCAGCGGCAGCCAGCTGGGCCCAGGGAGTCCTTGTCAGAAGTACAAGCAGCCTGGAGCCTCTCCTCCCCAGGGCTCTGGTTGCCATGGATACTGTTTCCGGAGTTGCTTTGCTGGTCATTGCCAGTTGCCGTGGATCCTATTTTCCTAGCTGTTTTGTCCGTCACTGTTGGTTGCCATGGATACTGTTTCCATGTTTGCTTTGCTTGTCATTGCTTTCTTCTTGGTGATTTCTTTGTGCAAGCTGAGCACGCATCCGATCAGACCTTCATCCCTGTCAGTGTAACAGTTTACCATGTCCAAATCTCCAATGGCCACTTGTCACAGAGCTTCACTTTACCAGTGACTGGTGTTTGTAAGGCCCTGGCAGCCTCGGCTGTCCAACACGGCCTTTTATTTCTGCTCCATTTGCTCATGGGGTTTCAGCTGCAGGCAGCTGCACACTGGGGCTGAAAAGTACTGACAACCAGAGACAGCAGGTCAGCTGTCTCTGTGACAGTGAATGTCCCTGCTCCCTGGCATGGCTCATGGTGTAACCCCCCTTCCCCGTTTGGTTACATTGCTGTTGAGAAGTCTTGGTGGGAATGTCCTGGTGGGAAGTCCTGATGGGAACGTCCTGGTGAGAATGTCTTGGTGGGAACATCCTTGTGAAAATGTCTTGGTGGGAACTTCCTGGTGGGAATATCCTGGTGGGAACGTCCTGGTGGGAACATCCTGGTGGAAAGTCCTGGTGGGAACGTCCTGGTGGGAAGTTGTGGTGGGAACATCCTGGTGGGAAGTCCTCATGAAAACGTCCTGGTGGGAAGTCCTGGTGGGAACATCCTGGTGGGAACGTGTTCGTGGGAACGTCCTTGTGGGAACATACTGGTGGGAATATCCTGGTGAGAATGTCCTGGTGGAAACATTCTGGTGGGAACGTCCTGGTGAGAATGTCCTGGTGGGAAGTTGTGGTAGGAACGTCCTCGTGGGAATGTCCTGGTGGGAACGTCTTGGTGGGAAATCCTAGTGGGAACGTCCTGGTGGGAAATCCTAGTGAGAACGTCATGGTGGGAATGTCCTCGTGGAAATGTCCTGGCGGGAACATCCTCGTGGGAACGTCCTGGTGGGAAATTCTGGTGGGAAGTTCTGGTGGGAATGTCCTGGTGGGAACGTCCTGGTGGGAACGTCCTGGTGGGAAGTTCTGGTGGGAACATCCTGGTGGGAACGTCCTGGTGGGAAGTCCTGGTGGGAAGTTCTGGTGGGAACGTCCTGGTGGGAACATCCTGGTGGGAAGTTCTGGTGGGAACATCCTGGTGGGAACGTCCTGGTGGGAAGTCCTGGTGGGAACGTCCTGGTGGGAACGTCCTGGTGGGAACGTCCTGCTGAAGGCTTTCATAGTCACCAGTGTGTGGAATACTGCGGCATTTTGCATCTGCATAATAGCACAATAACAATAGCTAGACTTTGCATCTATGTAACAATACCCACCAGCTCCGCTATTTGCCTGGCTCTCCACGGAGTCTTCAGAACTGGCCATGTCCTCAGAAAAGCTAACAGCGAGGATTGAAGGCATCATCTGCACATTTCTTCCAGGGGCAGAACAGACACTGACACTGTCCCTGCTGGGGAGACTCAGACACCATGGAGGTGACCTCACTCCGGCGCCACCTCCCCACAAGCTCCGATGGGATTCTGAGCTAGAAATGGGACCTCTGCCATGCCGTCTCCACACTGGGGAGGGGGGTGGTGCTGGATGTGGAGATTTAAAATACTTTTAAAAGCACAACTCACTAGCAAAGCAAATAAATGCCATAAGTGTGGAAGTTGATGACACCCCCTCCTTTGTAAGTTCAAGGGTAACTCTTCTACATGCCTGCATCTCACCTGCGGCCTGCGAGCTGCACTAGAAGAGGACTGCGTCCCTCTGCTGCAAACCCAGTGCAGATGAGAGCAAAGGTCCCCAGCCGTCCTCGGCCTCAGGGAGGACGCCCGGGGGTCTGTGAAGAGGGCAGCCAACAGCTTCCAGCCAATGAGGCAAAAAGCAGCAGACCCTGGAGTCGGCGAGTGAGCTGAGCTCCTTTCCCTCTGGCCTGGGGATATGTGTGCCCTGAGCCTCAGCCTCCAGTCCTTGGATGTTTCTGGCCCTCGCAGAGCTAACCTGACCATCAGGAGGAGTGGAGGTGGTGCTGCAGCTCGGGGTGCGGTCCTTGTTCCCATGCAGGAGCCCTCCGAGTTAGACCCCTCCTCGCCCACCCAGCTCTGGGAAGGCACGGAGCCCCACAGACACACGTGTCTCCCCTCAGTCACCCCGACCTTGGGGAGCTCCCCGCATCTGCGCAGGTTGGGGGGTGGACACAGCTCCCCCTCGGGCACCACCCCACACCCCCCTCACCGATTCACTTCCTCAGGTCTGTGGCCCTGTCCCCGAGAACGGCTAGCTCACACCTGACACTCGCTTGCAGGAATCCTAATTTCTTTGTGTTCCAGACAAGAGCAAACCAGGAGACGCGGCACCAAAGGAAACCCGGTACGCATCCTTTTATTCCAGAATCCGCTTCAACAAACCTAAGGCGAGACTGGGTAGAAAGCACAGTATTACCAATGTCCCACCAAGGACGGAAGGGCACAGTGGACCACTCCGTGACCCCCACGGTGATACTTGCGTTCCCCAAAACTGCACCACAGGGGGCGGGGAAGCGGCCTGGTGATCACTGAACACAGGCTCGGGGTCACACGTGGCCCCAGCGCCCTGCCCTCAAGGAACTGACGCCCTGGTGACGGAGTCGGCAGTGAGAGGCAAATACACCTGCGTTCAGCTGTGATCAATTCATAAAGGAGGTAAACATACAGCACGGGGACAAGGGCTTTGCTCTCAGGTAAAGGGCGGGGAAGGCGCAATCAGATTTGAAAATAACGGTTTCCTAAGGTGCCAAACAACACCCTGCAAAGCGAGGGTGTCAAATCGTTCTTGTTGGCAGAGCTGGGGACCGGGCCAGCACCTGCACAGGCTCTGAGGGCAAAGCGGGAGAATCCAGTTCAGGCCGGTTCTATTTGGGGTGCGTGGGCCTGGCCTTCCTCAGCTGCATGGCGGGGACATGCAGTTGGGTCACTTGGGCTTGGCAGCCGCCCAGTCACACCTGTGGAAGTGCTTCAATACATGCAGGGCTCACCGCAGGAGGGAGCCAGATGTGATTCCTGAGAGAGGCACCCAGATTCCTGCAACAGCCACAGGCCTCACACAAGGACCAGGGCGCTGTCGCTTGGGACCCACCTACCAACTCCTGTAGTTCAAGGTCCCAGGAATGCTAAGGGAGGGTGGTGTTTTTGTTTTGTATTTTTTAGACAGAATCTTACTGTGTAGCCCAGGCTCATGGTGACCCTCCTGCCTCAGCCTCCTGAAAGCTGAGATCACAGGCAGCACCACCACACCCAGCTCTCCTTGTCTTCTCTGTCCTTTCTTCAACACTGCCCGGCAGCCCCTATCTCTGTGTGGGTCCTCAGTGCAGGAGCCGCCCCTCCCCCAGCAGCAGCCTGCGGCAGAGGGCAGCACAGGGAGCTGAGGGAGGAGGCTGCGGCCCAGGCCTTTGGTTCCTTTCTAGACAGCTGTGGTAGAAATACTGCTGGCAGGGAGGCAGGCCTGGGCCCGGGGAGTCAGCGCCAAGGAGATAAGCTCAGCACAGCTGTGGCCAGAGGTGCACCTGCCGCAGGCCGGGTCAGGATGGAAACGGAGTGACCAGGCCTCCGAGCCCCAGGGATGAGCAGTGCATTGAAGACTGCACTACAATCGGTACCAGCTGCCTAATAAAGTCCAGACGGACATCAGTCCCCCGGTGGGTGAGCAGGCCCTCCGACCCACCCCTCCTAGAAAGCTCCTCGTTCTTGCCACGCTCGCCTGCCCCATGACCTGCTTCCCCTCAGCTCAGCATGACCTCGTTGGCGATGCCTGGAATCTTAATGGTTGATCAGTTTCGACCCATGTTATACTCACGTTGTGATTTTATTCTGTAAAATTTCCTTTAAAAAGTGGGCTGGGGTTGGGGGGGGTGGCGCACACCTGAAATCCCAGCACCTGGGAGGCTGAGGTAGGAGGACTGCTGAGAGTTCGAGGCCAGCCTGGGCTAAAAAATGAGTTTGAGGCCAGCCTGAACTGCGCAGTGAAACTCTGTCTCAAAAACACACACACACACAAAAAAAGCTCGGGCCAGGGATATAGGTCAGTGCCACAGCACCTGCCTGACAGGTGCACAAGGTCCTGAGTTCAGCTCCAGGTACCAAAAATGGGGGTGCTCACTGGCAACTCCTGGGGCCCCCTCCTGTCTCTCAGGAGCTGTCACTCTCTTTCAATAAATTTTTCCTACTTTTAACCTCCATTGTTCCTTAGAATTCATTGACTTGGGGATCACAGTGCAGCCTGTGTGACACCCAGCAGGTTGGGAGTCACCTTAGCCCCCATGACAGTGCCGCTGCAGACGCGAGGGGTGTGGGGTGTGGGGAGCAGGCCAGGCCAGCTGCAGTGAAAGTGTGGCCCCTATGCCTCAAGCCGGTGTGACTGCAAACCCTGGAGACAGCAGAGACGAGGCTGAGTCCCCCTCTAATCTGACAGCAGCAGAGCTGAAGCTGCTTTTTCTTTTCTAGCTAGGTTGTTTTTCCTTGCTACATTGCCAGGTGGCCTCAGGTTCCTGTGCTCAAGGGACCCTCCTGCAGCAGTCTGCCAAGTAGGGAGGCTTGCATGCAGCTGCCCCCACACCTGGTGACCTCATATACCTTTGCTTCTTTGCTTTTTGTCCTAGTGTTCATAGCGATGTTAAACTCAATGCCCTCTCCTTGTCTGCCTGTGAGCCACCTCGACTTCCGGGGAAGGGTCCCTCTGTCTGCTGATGAGCTGAGGCGCTGTCACAGCCAGAGGCCAGCAGGAGGCGCACTCCTCTCACACCACCGCCCCGCTGGAGAACAAGAGCGGCTGCGGTGAGACAGGGCAGGCTGCGCAGGCTCTGCTGAGGCTTGGCTTCCCCTGCGGCGGGAGCCCGGTGCGTGCTCGCCCGTGACCAGCTGGCCGTGTGTCGTGGGCGGGATCGCTGGCCCGGGTGTCGGCTCGGACCTCTGGAGAGGTGAGGTGGTTGCATCCTTCAGCTCACGACAGCCGGAGGGACAGTCTGAAAGGTGTATGGTGTCTGCCTGTGTTATGCATGTAACTCTTTTTTTCCTTTTTTCTTAAGAAATTTAATTCAGGATGGTCATCGAATGTAAGGTATGCAATGTCTTTGTGAAAGTTAAGAGAATCCAGTGACAGAGGAAGCACTATGTACAGTCTCAAACTGCTGAAAGTCCAGTGGGTCCCCTATTTCACAAAGCACAAAAATTATTTCAGGTCCAAAGAAAGGTGTGAAGGATGCAGGCACTTAACCGTGCTGTCACGAGTTATATGGCGATGTGGTCCAGACAGAAGAAAACACTGGCTGTGTGTGTTGAATCAGGCAGTGGGTACCTCTCATCGCTCATGTCTGAGTTGTGCAAATCTCCCCAAGAGAGTGTTCTTGGTCAAACCTGGCAGCCAGGTAAAGGCAGTGCCCCTGAGGAAGCAAGCACACCGCGCAGCAGGCAGCTGGGCCAGGCACGCTGGTGAGAGTCTCTGACGAGTTACTCAGGGTCAGCTGCCTTCCTCATCTGTGGGCCCAGGGCTGAGACCCAGCACCTTCAGAGCCCGAGGACCCACTGTCCTGCACAAGCTTTTCTAGAACACTGTGGTCCTTGCTGGTCCACTTCCTGGTGCACTCCCGTCTGAGGCATGAGGCAAGGGCCAGGGTGGTGGTTTGAATGGACCAGGGGCATTTTCCTAGGGAGGATGGAGTGGTCTGGCCCTGAGACTGTTCCTCTCTCAGCCCCGCCCATCCCTCAACGCTCCCTGTGTCCAGGTCTTCTTCAGGTCCCAAAGCCACTAGAGATGCATGATTTCCAAAAATACTGGGCGTGTGTCATGACAAAAAAAACGGATAAATGGAATTGGGGAAGAAGTCAAACTAGAGATCATTCATATTTTTAAAGATTTTTGTGGTGAAAAGTTAGAAATTTAGCATGTTGGGGACACAACGATTCCTCTTACTTCCTCCTGTGTCTCCTGACCCTCCTGTGTTTGCAGCCTCCTCGCCTCTCAAGGGTGGAGGAGGTGGCAGTGCCGGGGCCTCTGTGTCGGTGCTCGGAAGCCTGGTTCAGAGGGAGGAGAGCACCCTTTCAGTGACGGCGGGTATTTTTGACTTCTTGTCGTACTCCGCTGAAATCCTCTCTTTCCAACAACTGTGACTTGCAGAAGGTCCTGGAAATTTTTAGGGTTTAGTTTTAGTTTTGCTTTGTTTGCTGGAGGTTGACACCCTGGCTCCCAGCACGCTCAGTACCCAACCTACTGAGATGGATTAGGGTGCGGTAAGGCTGACAGGGAAGAGGGCGTGACCGGTTAACCACAAGATCCCGGACACCTACGTGGAACAGTGCTCAGAGCCCTGCATGCGGACTCCTCACTAGAACTTGAGAGGTTTTCTCTTCTTTTCAATTCAGCAACATTAATTAATTATCTTTTGAGTGGCTTCATTTATTGGTACATTTTGGTACATAATGGCCACATTCATCATAGGGAATTTGCACCTGCACATGACACATCTTTTTTTCCCCATTCCCCTCCCCCCTTTAGCCCCTCTTCTCCTTATTTACAAAAGCTTTTTTCCATTTTCTCCCTTCCCTTCTCTTTTTTCTCATCTCTTCCTTTCCCCTTCCCGGCCTAGCTCTGATGTCAGCCTGCAGCGTGGGATCCCGGAGCCACCTCTCAGAACCCGTATGTGGAAATTCTCTCGGGTTTCCTCGAGATTGAGACAGCGCCAAAGGACACATGCAGGCCGCGGAGGCTTTGCCCCAACTTTCCGGGACGGCCCACGCCGTTTCCCAGACGCAGTGCGCAGGCTTACCCTTGCTCCCAGCTCTCTTTCTCTTCGCTTAGCTCAAGCTCGCTCTACAGACCCAGTTTCTTTCAGACTTCATTTTTGCTTTCTTGAAAAAGCTTTGCGTCAACCTGCTTGGGAGGCCCAAGGGAGGCCCCAGGGCTGAAGAACACATGTGTGCAAGACGTCATCAGGAACAGCAGGCGGCGTGGAGCAGAGCACAAGAACGAGCAAGAGCCAGAGCAAGAGTGCGCCCCGCCTGCGTCTTTATCGTGTGATTCTTACACAGGTTGCTATCTCATGTTTACATTCTTAGAGTGCCGTGACCAGCACCCACGTTTACCTGTGCTGAGTCATGGTTACATAACTGTGCCCCACTGTGCGCCTGCGCTAGACAAGCGGGGTCACGCCCTCGGGTGTCTGAGACCCCCACTGAAGCAGCCTGAGTGGTTCCCTACTCTCTGTCACTGTTTTTTGCGCCTTTCATCCAGTTCTTTGAGAAGAACGCGGAATCCGGCTCCAGAAGGCCGGAGGAGCAACCCGAGCCTGGTGACATCTCGTCCAGCCACGGTTTAGAAACAAGCTGCCCGAGGACTCTCCCCAGAGCTGCACCCAGCCCCAGCCGACCAAGCAGCAAGCACTGAAGGTGACGGTGTGGGAACCAATGAGCACACGTGGCAGCTCGCACTTCCGCGTCCTCCGGAGCACCCTAGTTTCAGGGTGGCACTGGTGGCACTAAGTGTGGATGTCTCGGCTGCGTAGGGCATTGCTGGCAACTTCTCGCACTTACACACCCATCCCAGCTGTGGCTTTTGCCTCTTCAGGCAGAGAGGTCAGAGCAGACGGCACCAGGGAGCCACAAGGATGAATGAGGCTTAGAGGCCTGAACGAGGTGCGGACTGCTCCGCTCCAGCCGCAGCTGTTTCTTAAGACTCCAGGTGCTCTTAGCCCTTAGGTCAAGGCGGCCGGCCGAGAGGGGCAGCAGAGCAGAAGGGGAAGGAAGCCTGGGCTTCAGAGGCAGCTCAGCGAGAGGCAGCCACAGGGCCGGCACGGGAAGCCTGGGGCTCCTCAGAGACAGGAAAACACTGGAGCCCCTTTGAGAGCTGCCTCGGACTCTCCCTCCAGGACAGCAGCTGTGCTGGTGATGCTTACCTCACTCAGTTTTTTAGAAAATCTTTTGCAGAATTCCAGAATGGGTAGTAATTCACACAAAAATATAACCTGCGGCTCAAGTCAACCACCCCCAGTGCTGTGGTCTCCTCCTCCTCAGACCCTGCCTCCCCCTCCCCGGGGCCCACGCGCCTCGCTGTGGCTCAGGGCAAGGCTCGCTGTGTGGTGGGTGTCGCTGCTCTCCGTCTCCCGTGCCCCGCCCCGTCCTCTCTTCTCTGCTTCCGCCTCTCACAGCGTCTCCGCCGGCTGTTCCTGCCCTCTCTCTCCTGCCCCCCCTGAGCCCCTGGGGGCTCAGGCATCCTCGCGTTTCTCAGCCCTTCCTGCCCCTTACCTGTGCGCCCTGCTCACCTCCCCCTCTCCTGCAGGGTCCGTCCCACTCCAGGCCCACGGGAGGTCCCGGAGCGTAGCAGTGGCTGCACCGGTGGCCAGGGATGCGAGGATAATTCGTGGGTGATTTCGCTCCTGGATTCCACAGAGTCCCTGAATCACTGCGGCCAGGTGGGGTCAGTGTTCGAGCCGATGGTGAGCGGCTCTTCTGTGGCCTGCGTTGTCTGCAGCAACGCGGCCTCGGGGGCTCCGCGTCACAGCCGGCACCACCTTCTCTTGTCTTTAGGGCTGACCTCCCGGCGTCGTTGCAAATGTTTGGACTCTTTCCTACTCAAGAACAAGCTCGTTTCCTGTGTGTCATTGAAGCTTGTCTTATCTGCATTTATCATAGCTCTGCTCCTCTCTAAAGGACACGCGTGCTTGAGGAATGTGACTGGATTTACGTAAGATTCAGCTGCCTCTTGGGATTTACTTCTTTTTTGGTCCTGGGAATTGAACTCAGGGCCTCGCGCGCTTGCCAGGCCGGCGCTGTGCTGCTGGGCTACAACCCCAGTCCCTTTGGGTCTAATTTTAATAAAACGTATCTCATAAGGAATCCTCTCAGCCCACAGCCTAGGTTGCCCAGAGCTCGGGCACACCGGGGGGGCATCTGGCCACCCAGCCTTGGTCCTGCCCTTGCGAGGCCTAGTCTGAACCGACCCCACCCTCTGCAGAGCTGCCCTGGGAGGCTGAGCGATTCTGACTCCTGCGCGAGCCTCCTCTGCTCCGCGTCCGGGCGCTGGTAAACAAGGAGGCAGGCGCGGTGACTCAGCGGAGATTACGTTCGTTCGGGTCACGGCCTCACACGGGTGTAGAATGAGGCAGCGCCCGGGGCCGGAGGGGAGAAGTGGGGCTGGCGAGGCCCAAGGTAGTTCGGCAGGACCGGGTGGGTGGTGTGGGCGTGGCCCGGATGGGGCCTCTGGCAGCCCGGTCTGGGCTGGGTAGAACCTCCTCCCGCTCCTCAGCGCCCCCTTCAGGGCCGGAGTGTTTGTTCTCAGGAACAGAAACAGCCCGCGTGGGCTTCACTTTTGGCTTTGGGTTCCTCAGACCTGCTTCCCCACCTGCTGTTGATGCCTAAGAGTCCTCCAGTGGGGCTGGATCCTTTCACATCTCAGGACAGTGGAAATACAGAAACTTTAATAAAGTGTAAAGGATCAAAAGCGGTACATTTTCTTTTCTATCTTTAAGTACTTATTTCTTTTGTTTTTAAAATTTTTCATTTTACCTGAGCACGGGTGCCGCTCACGCAGTCTGCAGTGGACCTGGGGAAATGCCACCTGGTGCCCAGTACGCACCTCTCTTTCCTTCTTAAATCCCTCCCTCCTCCTCCCCTCCCCCTCCTCCTCCGACTCCCTGCCACTCTTCATCTCTCGTGATATTACCGATCTCAGCTTAGTTGCGGTGCGGTGTTTACTGAATTGGGCTGCAGGGCCCTGTGTGTGGTGTGTCTCTGCTCCCTCATCCCCCACCCACTCGCCTTGTCCCTGGTCCGCTGCCCTGCGGCAAGATCCGTACCCTTGTCCCCTTCCACCCACCCTCTGTCATCCCCTTTGTGCCCTGCCTCGCTGAAGGGAGAGACACCGTACAGCATTTAAGCTCATATATCTGGTTTATTTCACTCAGCCCTGTATTTCCCAGGTGGACCCATTTCTCTACAAATGTCTCAAATGTGTCATTCTTCATTATAGTGGTTTTTTTTTTTTTTTTTGCGGTACTGGGGATCGAACTCAGGACCCTACACTTGCTAGGCAAGCGCTTATTCCACTGAGCTATATCCCCAGCCCCCCAAATGTGTCATTCTTCATAGCTGCTTAGTATTCCATTATATGGAGACACCACATTTTCTTTATCCAGTCATCTGTAAAAGCAGTGCATCTTCTCAAAACAGGATGAAAGAGAGACACACACACACAGAGGCAGAGAGAGAGAGAGAGAGAGAGAGAGAGAGAGAGAGAGAGAGAGAGAGGACTCCCTTCCCGAGGCAGGAGCTGAGTACACGGCAGGGCCTGGAGCTTCACAGGGTCGCTGCCTGACCCACAGCTCTGCTTGGGATCTGCCCTGCCTGTGTCCCCAGAGGGCTGAACTGCAGGTTTCCCGGTCCCGTCTTGCCCAGTCATGGGGAACGGTCATCCTCTCTCCCAAATGAGTCACTCTCCCACCCCGTCACCCAAGGAGGGATGTGGCTGAGCATTTTCTTCTTTCACCTGAGAATCCTCTCGGCTGGAAGCCAGGACGCCTTTCTTTCCCTCTTCTCAATGTGCTTTCAGTCTTGTTCAGCCTGACTGGGGTTTGGGTGCCGCTGCCCGGGGAGCCTCCTTCCTGCAGGGAGGTGCCGCCTGCTACAGGAACCCTCTGCCCTGCACCAGGAAGGGTCCAGCGCAGGGAGTGACAGGCAGGGAGACGAAGAGGCTGCAGGGGTGCGTGGGGCTCTGGCTTTGGACCAGAGCCCGGGGTGGAGCAGGAAAAAGGAGCCACACTTTCCCATTCCTGGCTGGAGGCCACTTCTCTGGCCCTAAGCATGAACTCCACTCTACCTGGGCTACGTTTGAAGTCAGACAAGCCACAAAGGACAAAAATCAGATTTCCCAAAGGAAAATGTACTGGGATGTGTCCTAACAATGATCCTCATCACCCAGATATAGAAACATTTTATTAGTTTAAAACATTTTTTTGGAGAAAGGATCTTGCCTTGTAGTACTGCCTAGGCCTCGAACTTACCATAATCTTCCTGCTTCAGCCTCCCAAGTATTATAGAAAAATTTTAAGTGGCCCTGATCCATATTTGAAAAGGGGCAGTAGCCCAGTGGAAGACTTACCTTCCCTTCACCTCCACCTACCTCCTCCAAACACCGTCCTGAATGGACAGCATCGAAGCAGGTGGGATGATTCCTCTACAGAAGCTTCTACAAAATCCACCCCGAAGTGTTTCCCCCCCTCCTCCCCGAGACACCCGCGAATAAACACCGCGATTGCAGCTTGTAACAGCTTTTACTGAGTGTTTCGTGTCTGGTCATTATTCACAGTGCTCCTCAGATACCAGGTCACTTCGTGTTCACAGCTACTCTGTGCCTTAGGTGCAACGAGACCCCACTTTATAAATGGGGAAACTGAGGCACAGAGCAGCCTCATCTCACCTCGCTCAGGCTCCTAAAGCTGGCAAGTGGCAGAGGCAGGACTCAGGCCTGGGGCTCTGGCTCTCAAGCCACGTTCTCAGTCTCTATAGAGAGAAGCATCCTCTGCAGACATCACTCCCAGAACCCCAGCAACCCCCTTAAGGCTGAGGCATGTGCATCTATGCACCCCCTTCCAGAGACCTGGGAGCCTCTCCCAAGGCTGCCAGGGCTCACCAGAGTGAAATTCAAAACAAACTCGGAGCAATGTTTCCCGGGAGGGCCAGGTCCATAGAGTGAGCAAGCTCCAGGAGGATGCCGGGCATAGCTGTCAGCAACCCTAACAATGGGAGGAGATGGGGCTCTGGAGCCTGGAGACAGTGTCCTGCTTATAGAACGAGAGATCAGTGCACCTGTGTTAGAAATTTTAGGATCTGAGCATTTACATATAAAAAAATCACAGAGGTGCAGTATAACTTTTGGAATTTTTCTCTGTCCAACTTTGGCCAAAACATGTTTTGAAAGTTGTTTTACGAATGACCCAAATTCAATTCCCTCTGCCCCATCCTGTAACTTTAGCAGGTTCTAATTTGGATGCCTCAGGATGTCTAGACGAGAAGTCTGCTGTCTCTTTCTAGATTGAATCTGGCTTCTCCAGTGCCACGGAGGCCCTGCGCACCGCGAGTTGTGCCAGTGGCTGTTACTGGCCTTGGATACCTCGTGCTGACCATTGCCCTCTGCCCTGTAAGCTGGGGCTGCACCTGGGACGCCCACCCTCCAGGCTTCCAGGCAAGCATCGTGCTCCCAGGTGATGAGGACTCTTGGGAGTTCCACAACCCAGTGGCTTCCTGGCGAGGGTTTGCAATGGACCCCTCAGTTCCTGTCCTTCCCTTCTGCACTCTCCCTGCCTCTGGGTGACAGGAGCTTTCTGTTGTCTGCTGTGGCAAACCTGAAAACTGTTAGCTGTCCCCTGACATTCACGCCTCTGCTTTTCCAGCAGCTTCATCAAAGCCTCTTTCTTGGATTCCTTCATCTTTGAAATATCCAAAGAGCTGGGCACGGTGGTGCATGCCTGTAACCCTAGCACTTGGGAGGCCGAGGCAAGAGGATCATTGTGAGTTCAAGGCCAGCCTGGGCTACAAAGTGAGCTCAAGGCCAGCCTGAACTGCATAGCAAGGCCCCGTCTCAAAAGGACAAAAACAAAACAAAATGAAATATCCAGAGATTTTCTGTTTTCAGAAGTGAAGCTAGTATAGTATTTGGTATAATGAGATTTCCAGCTGGGAGTGGTGGCGCACACCTGTAATCCCAGCACTCCAGAGGCTGAGGCAGGAGGATCTTTCAGTTTGAGAACAACCTGGGTTACAAAGTGAGCTCAAGGCCAGCCTGAACTGCATAATGAGACCCTATCTCAAAAAGAAAAAAAAAAAAAATTCCAAAGAGATTTCGGGACTGTGACCTTTAAAAATGGGGTCTGGGGCTGGCCTGCTTGAAGTTCCTGCTCACGTAATGTAGGGGGTCTGCGTCCACAGCCGAGGGAGCCACAGTAACGGGAGCTATTACCACACCCGGTACCATGTGGCTGCTAGAGGAAAGGGTGGGGAGCAGGCACCCGGTGACGTGACGGCAGCACTGAGGGGGACTGCGCTGGAGAGACGGGGGAAACTATCCTCAGAGCTGCAGCGTCGGAGGAGAAGGAACAGAACAGGAGTGCGTCCTCAGGCTACCCCAGAGGCCCCGCCACATCCACAGGCCCTGGCCACAGTGACTGTGGGGAAAGTCAGGCCCGAGACTTCGAGGTTGTATTCAGCGCTCATCTGTCCCCTGCCAGGCTCCCGTGTGCATTTAGGGCAACAGAGCTGACAGCAAAGGGAGGCCCCAGACGAATTGGAGAAAGCAGAGCCTGCGTGTCTCATTGGGCTTTCCGGCCAGCAGCAGTGAGCCCTCTGCCACCTGTGAGAAAGCCACTTTTCCTGGCCCAGAACGCAGTGGTGACTGGCCCCGCAACATGGCTTTGTCAAGGGGCACAGGTGTCCTCAGCCCCAGGGTTTATTTCTAACCCTTGCGGCCTCTTCTCACACATGCAGTGGCCCAGCACAGTGCAGGGGTATTTCCTTACCATGCAGGAGATCAAAACCCAAAGCTAACATTAACAGACTGGGGAAACTCCCAGCATGGCACCCTGTGAGTATCCTCCTGTGAAACTTGCCTTTCGGTGGTACAGGCATTTGTGTCTGCTGGGTATATATTTATGTACCCGGAGAGGAATTGCTGGGTTACAGGGTGTTTAATTTTAGCATTGCTGAACATTTTCCCAAAATAATTGTATCCATTTACACTCCCACTAGCAACTCACAAGCACTTCAGTGGCTGGCACCCTGGTTCTGTCAGTCACATAAATTCTGGTCATTTTCGTGTGTGTGTACTGTATCTCAGCTCAGTTTTAACCTTCATTTGTCTGATAAGCAGTGGTTTTGGCAGCAGGTGGGTATGGGCCTCCTGGGGCTTTCCCCTGTTCACGGCCTCAGTAGACTCTGGGGTCTCTGAGCTCTGAAACCCTGGGCTCAACCCTCTGTCGGGGCACCTCTGGGAGGGTGAATCAGGGACTTGAAATCAGACAAGACCGGAGGAAGGAACGTTTAGACCCCTAACCTGGTTCTGATTTGGAAATAAGACAACAGTTACAGCTAGCATTTTCCAGTTAAAAAGGAAACATTTATACAAGATGTGAAGAAAAGAGAGACAGCCCCATGCAGCCTGTGGATTTGCTACTTGATGGCCTTGGTGTCATGGACAGAATCAGGGTCAGCACACAAAAGAGGGGCTGTCTTTGCTTCCAGAAGACCCGTCTCCTTCAGACTTCCTGGGGCCTCTCTACCCTGGCATTCATGTGCTGCTAAATCACTTTCTGGGGCCCGGGAGTCCAAAGAGAAGCAGCTTCCGGAACCAGGAAGCAGGGGAGAGATTTCCCTTTTCTCATCTTGAAACGATATGGTGGGGTTGTCCTGGGAAGGCCGTGGCCAGAGGAGAGACCCGCAGCAGAGGCACAGTAGGGCTCACCCAGGGCCCAGCCGGAAAACACGGTTGCAGGAAGAGAACTGGATTCCTGTGGCCTTGGGGCCAGATGGGTGCAGGCACTCCAGAGTTTGCTTCTTTCTTTTCTTCTCTTTCCTAGCAGGCGCTGCTACGGGGCTTGTAACTGCTGCTGGGCAGGGGAGGCCAGACCTGCAGCCTTCCCTGCCCGGGTGGGGGCATTGCTGTGCTTTTGCTGTTCAGGCTGCTTCCGGAGAGGTTCCCTGGAGGGGTGGAAGTGGAAGAGAGGGGCGAGCCGGCCCGTTAGAGGGCACAGACACGAGCGCGAGCAGGGCGGGAAGCAGAGTGTGCCCCAGTCTTGTGGTGCAGGGAGGCCGCCTGCTGAGCCTGAGGCCATCTGTAAGCTGTTTCCCTGGCCAGTGCCTCATCCAAAGAGAAGCAAAGGGAGCCAGTGGAAGTTAAAGGTCAAAGGCATTTGGGGAGGTAGAGGTTTGGAGGACACGGCTGTGTGAATGACCTGGCCACTCATCCTGGACTCTGTGAGGGTGGGAAGGTGGGGCTGGGTGAAGCAAGTGGTGAACGAGGGGAGCAGGGCACTGGACCACCAGCTTCCTTGGGTCTGTCTTTGCCAGGGGTCCTAACTCACGTGAGCGTCCAATGTGAGGCTTCACCACCAGCAGTGTGCTGCAGGTGACACCATGTAAACCCAGAGACGCAAGAAAAAAATGTAACTTCTTTGGCTGCGACTAATCTGACTTAGCTCTTAAACTCTTGCTCTTGCTGATGACAGGAGGTGTGGAAAGGGCTGGGGATACCAATTTAAGTTTGCCAAATATCGCCGTGTCAGTTTCTTTTTCTTTTGAAAGGGTCTCTTTTGGAGGGTGCTCTGTGGGATTCTAGTTATGTGAAAGTCCAGTACAGGGAGAAGTGGTGATCGACCTGGAAGGCAGGTACTGGACTGGGCGCACAGGGTAAAGCTCAGTGGCTTGAGCATAGGTCGTGTCCACTTTGCACATGCACCTATTTGTACACATTACCATTTATTTTAAGCCTTAATGTAAAAATCAACAAAAAGAAAAACATTTAAAGGTCTCTCTGAGATAACTATCCAGGTCACACGAAGCTCAGTGCTTCTTCTCGAGGCCCTCTTCCTCCTTTCCAGGAGTCTCCGGAAATGGAGCTTCAGGGGTAGCCCCTTCCTGTTTCCTTGTGTAGCACTGGGCAAATGTCCTCCAAAGCCCCATGTGTGTAGGGCTTAGTCCTCAGCATGGCACGTGGGAAGACGTGGAAACTTTAAGAGGTGGCACCTGCAAAGTGGTGCTCTGGCCACTGGGCACATGACCTTGGTGTAGGGCCCCGTGGGGACCCTCTCCCTCCATCCTCTCTTCCTGGCCCCTGTGAAGTGAGCAGCTTTGCTCCACCATGTGTCCGCACCACAGATCCAGAGCAACAGGACCAGGCCACCACGGACTGACACCGCCAAAACTGTAAGCCAAAACCAACCCTTTCCCTTTATAAATTACCTCAATATTTCCTAATAACAGAAAGCTTACTAACATACTCCTTCTAACCAGATTGTCTGAACCCACCCGTGTCCTATATAGAAATTCTGCAGTCATCGCTGTTGTAAAGCGCCTAGAATACTGTTGTGGTCTGGACCTGGAAGGCCCCTCAGGGCTGTGTTGTGAAAGTTCGGTAGGGCCCTTAGAAGACGGCGGCAGCACGAGAGCTCCACCGTCAGCAGCTGACCAATCCTTTGATGGACTCATAAGCTGATGGCATCATTAGGAAGTGGTGGACACTTGAGAGGTGGAGCCGAGTTGAAGGGAGTGGGTCACGGGGTGTGCCTGAGGAGAAGATTCGTCCTTGTTCCTTTCCTCTTGGGCTCTCTCTCTCTCCCTTTCCTGGCTGCCACAAGTGCAAGTTTTGCTCTGCCAGGCCCTCCCACCACACGTTTTTGCCTCAGCATCAACCTAAAAGCAATAGAATCAGCTGACCAAGGACTGGAACTCCTGAAACCGTGAGCCCAGGTAAACCTTTCTGTCTTTAAACGGCTATTCTCAGGTATTTTGTTACAGCATCAGAAAGCTGACTGACTGTTATGGTTTGTGTCTGGATGTTTCCCCAAAACCTCATGCGGTCATCGGGGGCAGACTTTTCCGAGGCCGATGAATCTAGAGTTTGTGACTGGTTCATTGTCCGGTGCTGGGGTTAGGGGTAGGAGTGCTACCCCTGCCCTAGGGCGGGCAGCCTGCGTACAATATGAAGGAGGGAAGAGGCCTGCCTCTCCCTTTTGCCCGTTTATGCTGTTGGTGCCGTGGTATCTCCCATTGCCACAAACTGTTGCCCCTCTGCCATGTGCCACCCTGCCTCAGAGCCAACAAAACTCCAACTAAGACCTCCACAAACTGTGAGCTAAATAAACCTTTCCTTCCTTAACTTTGGGCATCAGGTATTTTGTCTCAGCAATGAGAGGAAAGTAACCAAGACACTAACACAAATATAAAACCATGGAAACCGAGGAGGCTCAGCTATGTTGGGTTTAAAAAAAGACAGAAGAGTCATCAGAAGGGACAGGTCAGGAGAGTTAATGGCTTGGGTGCCAGCAGACCTTGCAAAGCTGACAGGCTGAGGCCAGGTTCCAAGTGGCTATCTGAGTTTGTTCTGATGACTGGAAGGAAGGAACTGTCACACAGAAGCCAAGGGCTTAGAACTTACGTTTGTTTCATAGAGCAAGGGACTCGTGTATCAGAGTGTGAAGAACTCCGAGGCAAAGCACTTACACAAAGCAGACAATTTAGAAACACATGGCATAGATTTGAAATTGATCCTTGTGTGACTTGTGCTGAAAGCTTTGAGGGAAATGCCCAAGTTCCTGATTCTCACTGCCGGGCCAGACCTTCACCTTGACTGAACAAGAACCATGCTTTGTCTTTCGAAGTTTCATCTGTTTGCAACTTAGGCAGAGCCTTCTTCACTGTGAGGAGTCCCAAAGGTGCCTTCCCGTGCGGCACATGTAGCTCCGTGGTACAGCATGTGCTTCGCACACACAGGAGAAATCTCCAGCACCACAGGAAATTTTAAGAAGGAAAAGAAGATTTTCAGTGAAGCGCCATCTGATTGACATATTGTTTGTGACTCGTCTTCCTGCAGACTGCTCCCACCCAATGGCGGCGGTCATTCTTGGACTTGAAGATCTCTCACAAGGCTGCCTGGGTTTCGTCAGGCATCTGGAGCTCCCTTTGTGTAGCCATGTCCCTGTGTGCTTGGATCACAGCCCTGAAATATTCTGGGCAGGCTGGGCAGTAGCTCAGTGACAGAGTGCTTGGCTACCGCATAGGAGGCCCTGATTTGATACCCACACCACAGAAAAGAAATAAGTAATAATTCTGTGCATATATTCTCAAAAAGAATTTTGAAAGTGTATCTCTCCATATGCTTCATCTAAAATTTTAATCACAAATTTAATAATTGCGAAGTGTGTCGTTTCTCCCACGTTGTAAGCAGAGACACTGAAATAACAAAACCGCCTCACTGCTCTTTAAAAGGCTCCCGCTGCACTGAGCACCACGGCATCCCGGTGCCCGCTGCTTCCCTTTTAACAGCGCGCGCTGCTCTTCCTCGGCGGCCCCGCTGTCTGCGCTGTTCCTCTGCTTTGAGAATCTGCGGTTCCCTTGCACCGCTCCATTATGCAAGGTGAGTACATAACAGCTACTTTTAAGATTTACTGATATATGTATGCGTGTGTGTACGTATGAATATCTATATCTATATAGAGAAAGATGCACTTAAATGAGTCAACTTGATCTTATAGAGCAGTTTTAGGTCCACAGCAAAGCTGAGGGTGAGGTAGAGAGAGCGCCAGTGCACACCCCGCCCCCACCGCAAGCCCCGCCTCCCCCTCTCACAACACTACTGCAGTGGCTGCATCTACACCGATGCGGTCGGTCGGTCGTCGCCACCCACACTCCAAGCGCTGTGAGCCCTGGGCTCACGGGGTGCTTTTAGAAGGGCAAATGATCAGTCTGTTACCCTCTTGTCAGCCCCTAAAGGCGTTTGTATGCGGCAAGGGGTGAGGGAAGAAGCCCACTAAAATACAAAACACGCTCGGGCCAATGGACTAGACCAGAGGACCCAGAAATACACCCATGCAGCTACAGCCATCTGATTTTTGACAAAAGCGCCAAACATACATTGGAGAAAAGACAGCCTCTCCCACAAGCGGTGCTGGGAAACGAAGCATCCACATGTAGAAGATTAAGATGAGATCTCTCTCTTTCCACGAATTCACCTCAAAATGGACCGAAGGCCTAGGTATAAGACCTGAAACTGCAAAACTGCTGGAAAAAACAAGGAAAGCACT